>CABHPQ010149307.1:0-20000 GCA_902168405.1 Peromyscus aztecus | reverse complement strand
TCCAATGTAATTCACTCGAGATTTTGTCACGGTTCTTTCGTGTTTGTAAATTACCGTCTGATGACCTGCATTTCTACACAGTTGGCTGTAAGGAACAGTGGCCCACAGTTATTAAGTTGCTTCCCTCTGCTGTGTTAGACTCAGCTGTTCTTCCAGAGGACCTGGGTTTGATTTCCAGAGACCACGGGGTGACTCACAACCACGTGTAACTCCATTCCAGGTGATCAGCTCCAATGCCCCCTCTGGCCTTCACAGGCACCGGGTACATACATACATGATACATAGACATACATGCAGCCAAAACACCCATACACATAAAATAAAAATGAGATAAAATAATTTTAAATGTACCCGTTATTCCTGGTCCCAGCAGTGGGAAGAAAAGTGCCCTGTATCTTAGCCTCCATCTCCTGAGAGAGACCTGCTGGATTCGATATCACTCCAGTTCCAATCATTTTGCTTTGCTTTGCAGGCCAGGATCAGTGAGGGAGCCGGGCACACGGCTCACACTGTCAGCTTCTCTGTGCACTTCCAGCCACGAAACCGGAGCTGGTTTCTGAGCGGTCTCTCTTTGCCTTTCTTCCCCGAGTCTTCCCAGCAGATTCCTTGTGCTGAGGTTGTTTGTTTCTCCCCCAGATGAGTGGGAAAGCAGATTCTACTTCCATCCAGTTTCCGATTTGCCACCTCCAGAACCATATGTGCCAACAACCAAGACGTATCCCAGCAAACTGGCCAGAAATGAAAGCCGGAGTAAGTACCTCCGAGGGGGCGTTGTGCAGGCTCGCACCGTGAAAGCCTGGGCTCCCCCTGAGTTGCACAGGAATGCCAGGCCTCTTGCCTGGAGTGGAACAGAAAGCCCCAGTTGGAGCTGTCTGCACACTGGTAGCCCCTCGAATACACCCAGAGTGGGAAATGACCCTCCGAAGGTGACATTACCAGCTCAGAACACCGCTGCCATATCAGTGTTAAGTTCTCTTACTTGGCTTCTTTGGGTAACCCCCCCCCCCCATTTCGACCTTCCTAGGACAGCAAAGGTCAATCCATCTTCTTCTATTCCTTCTAGTTTGAGACTGGCGAAATGTCATGTAAATTAAAACAAAACACTGCCTTGATCTTTTAAATGTATTGTGACCACAGTTTTGTGGTTATAGTGTCTGAAAATGTTGAATAGATCTATAATCTCACAGAGCAGATACTTTCTTTTTACCAGATCCTCTTCCTGTTGCTATCCATCTCGTTCTGACTTTTTACACAGTGGAAACGACAGTAGACCTTTTTTTGGTGGTCGGTTTTTGCATAGCATTGCTGAGTAGACGCGCACGCCCCTGTATTATCACATGGCTTTATTCCACCGGCGTCCATTAAGTCTGCGTGGAAGACTTAGCCAGGGTTGCACATTTGGATGGTTTCCCATTGCTTGCTAATGTCTGCCCTGCCTGCCGTAATGAAGCGGATTATTCCTCCCCCGTGGAAGAAGAAATGTGAACAAAAGGTGAACAGACACATTGGAATTTCACAGCAATACCTGCACAGGACAAAGGAAAAATTAACACGAAATATGCAAAAGTAGCACTGACTAGGTTCAAGCTTGCAGAGGCCTAAGCCTCAGAACCAGATCCCTCAAGTCAGACAGTGGACACAGCACCCACAGCCAGGTCCGTGCTCCCTAGCAGAGTACCTCATAAGCATCCAGAGCCTGCTGAGTCTCTCTCAACACACAGCGCTCACACAGCTATTGGTCCGTGAATTCCCGGCCTTTGAGCAGCTTAAGATCAGTGGAAAGTAAGGCTAATTGGAGACAAAGTCACTCATTTCAGGAGGAACTTACAAAAAAATGGCAGGGTCCAAAGAAGAGCCAGGGCCACGGAATTGTGCCTTGGGTTACATACCTTGGTTACCATACCAGCAGTTTTTATTCTGTATGCTTTGAGTTAAATGAAACAAATCAAATATTTGGTTTGTGCCTCTGACTTCAAAGAGTTAGGAAATATTGCAGGGAATTTTCCAAGAGCAAATGCCAGAAGTAAACAAAATATTGTTACTTGAAAGAAAAACTCTAATCCTAGAAATTTCATTTAGTTGGAATACTGCATTTGTAGGCAGAGCATGCCAAAAGTTACAACTATAAGGAAACTCTGATGTTGGTGGTTGAAGTTTTGGATGAAAATAAGCATTCACGTGGAACAGATGCCTTTGCTTATTTTGTGAATGAGTGTGTGTGTGCCCATGTGTGTTTATCTGTAGGGCATGTCTATCTCTTAAGGGAACTAGAATGAATTCATTGAAGGAGTTGTTTGTTTAAACTCCAAATATTTCCCTCATTTATCATAAGCATTCTTAATAGAATTTAAATATCACTCACGTTGTTCAATCAATAGCAGAACCACCTTCCCACGCCCTCTAGATTTCGATGTTAGAGCGAAACATACCCCTTCCCCATCCTCCTCTCTTTATGACTCCAGTGAGTGACTTGAGGACCAGAACAATGGCCTGCTCCCTGTTACAGAGTTCTTGAGTGGCATAGACCCCGAAAGAGAGTAGGCATCTAAAATAGTTTTTAAATTGGCCACCCCCAATTTTACAGATTTGCTTTCAATATTAATGGAATGTACTTAAAACAAATTTTAATAGCAAATCATCTAATGAAAATAAAGTTCTGTCAGAGGACATGTTTTATTCTGCTCCTCTAGCTGCCTCAGCCTCTCAGACAAGGGTGGGGGAGAGGGGTATACACTTTGAATGGTGCCTCATTGCAGCCTTGTTCAAGGTCACCTCTTATCTCACTGGCCACTTGTGGTGTATCAAGTGACAGTCAGGTGGCATGGCTGACTCATATCCAGATAAGTCTTTGTGCAGATGACTTCTCAAGAAAAGACTTAGCGGGCTGGAGAGATGGCTCAGAGGTTAAGGTCCTGAGTTCAATTTCCCAGCAACCACATGGTGGCTCACAAACATCTAAAAATGAGATCTGGTGCCCTCTTCTGGCATGCAGGCAGACATGCAGGCAGAACACTATTTTTTGTGGGGTGGAGGGGAGGTTTCGAGACAGGGTTTCTCTGTGTAGCTTTGCTCCTTTCCTGGAACTCGCTCTGTAGACCAGGCTGGCCTCGAACTCACAGAGATCCGCCTGCCTCTGCCTCCTGAGTGCTGGGATTAAAGGCGTGCACCACCACCACCCGGCAGAACACTGTATTAATAATAAATAAATCTTTTTAAAAAAGAATTAGTTGGCATGGTGAAAGGAAGAGGCAAGACTGGACTGCCGTGTTTTCCTTACTCAGACCCTTGCTCTATCCCGGAAGTCCCTGAGTCCATGGATTCCCTGCAGGATGGCTGCTGAGGAGCCGATCAGTGCAACACTCTAAGTTTAGAACATGCATGAATGACATGTGCCTCTAGTAGACCTGCCCACAGCATCTGAGCATCTAGCTTCCTGCCTCATACCTGTTAGATCCTCCAAGAAGCATGGCAGATGAATGAACATTTTTAAATGTGAGTGGATTTTAAACCTGGTCCCGGGGCAATCATAACCCACAAGTGGTCGTCTTTCACGGCTTTACAAAGCACGCAGTAATAGAGTGAAAGGAAAACACAGGAAATATTTGGTAATCATCTCTGATAAGAGATTAATATGCAGAATTTATAACGAATTCCTGTAACCTAACAATGACAACAAACCGGGCTGGTGAGATAGCTTACTGGGTAAAGGCCCTTGCTGCCAAGCCTGACTTCAGCCCCTGGGGTCCATGTGGTGGAAAGAGAGAGCCGACTCCCAGAACAGGTTGTGAAACGCTTGTGCCTCCTATATCCACAATAGATAAGTGTAAAAACATGTTTTTAAATTAAAAATTAAAAATAGATTCAACACTTCAGTAGACATTTTTAGAGAAGGAATGTGCATGGCTGATAAGCATATGAAAGTTGCTCAACACCACTGATCTTTATGGAACTGTAAATGGCCACAGTGAGATACAACTTCCCTGGATCCATTAGCCTAACCCAAGAAAAAGTGACTGACAGTCTACACAATACAATTCAATGTGCCACCAGTAATTATATTTTCACGGAGTATTAGCTTTGGAAAATGTTCTAGAATCCTAACTTAGGATCCTATTTCTGAGAAAAAAAAAAGGCAACTGTGTCTCAGTGGAAAACACACACATAATGGGGAACAAGCAGGTGTGAGTTTTTTGTTTTGTTTTTGTTCATCTGTATTTTCTAAATCTTTAATCCATACGCACTATACGATGAAAAGAAACACATTTATTTTTACATAACTGTGAGGAGGTACTCAGTCACCAGCACCCATCACATACTCAGTCGCCAGCACCCATCATCATCTACTTGTTTATTCACATCACTCCCTGCTTCCCTGCTTCCAGCCTTGATCTCTGGGTAAGCCAGTGATTTGCAACCGCCTTGGAGTTTCCACAGTAAACACAAGCTTCTAACCAAAATTATATTTCATCTGTTTTTTTTTTTTTCTTTTCTTTTCATCAAGGTGGATCCAACCGAAGAGAAAGGGGCGCCCCACCCCTTCCTCCCATCCCGAGGTGATCTCTGCCTGCTCGCCTCTACCCAAGCTCCAAAGCTGCTTGTGTTGTTGCTGTCTGAAAACCGCATGCCCCCTCCCCTTCCTCTGTCCCTCTCGGAGACAGCAGGAGGGAAGAACGAAGCTGGGAGTACGTAGGTTGGTGGGGGGAGGGGATCAGGAAAGATGCGCCTAGCTGTTTATGTTGTATATAGTCTTGAGCTATTGCTTGCGTCAGCGGCAACCTGCCAGGGTTGGCTGCTGGGATCGATGAGCTTTTGTTCCAGGTAGGCAGAGACGAACTGTATCCCAGCTTTCAGCCCCACAGAGTCAGACGTTCCCTGCTTATTTGCTGCAGGCTGCAGTTGTTAAATTCCCCGAGAGCTGCTTCTTTCCATGCCTTTCTCGCTCACATGGCCTCCGGTCTGTTTCCATGAACCACAGACCCACCCGAGCAAGTTGCTGAGCAAGCCTCACGTAAATGAAGCCCTGTGGTTATCCAATATCCAATCTTTGGCAGCCTGAGGTAGGCTCCAGGGCGGAGTTCTCTAACAGAAACATACTGTGAGCCCCATACCCAATCTTAAAATGACCAGCAGCCATGTTTTGTAAAGATAAAAAGAAACAGGTCAAAAGAATTCCATTTTACTTAACTCTGTGCATCTGAAATACCACGTCGACCTGTAACCAGTATAGAAATTATGAGATATTTCTATTTTTGGTACTAACTCTTCACACTCCAGTGATCATTCTGTACTTAGAACAAACACATCACCAGGTTTTGGGTGTCCAGTAGCCACAAGTGCCTAAGCAGCATACTGTCAGACCGTCTGGATCTGGAAGATAGGAGCTGGGACAGAAACCTCTTCTCTAAACAGGCAAATTGAGTTTTAAACAATTCAAGAGATGCCCCAGTACACGGTCAGAACTCAGTACCGTGTTTGGCAGACAGTGAGACGTTGAATCTTGGCCCCTTATTTTGCCTTTTTCCTTAATATGTATGTACAGGTATTTCTTCAGAGTGTCTGTCAGAAGGTGATCTAGTACAGTTTACAGTGGCATGGAATAAAGCAACTAAACTGTAAGCTGGTGAGCACTCCCCAGCTCAGGACCAGCTCGCTAGTCAGCCTTGCAGATCTCAAGTGGCCCTCAGTCCTCCACCCCAGAGCAACTCCTTCCTCAGGGCCAGCAGGAAAGACCAGGAAGGCAGAGAAGGTATAAAACCAGAATTATGGGGGAAGGGAACAGATTTGAGGTGATGGGCAGAACTCTACAAAACCCACTGAGGTCAAGTGGATTAAGGAGCTTACCAGTAGAAACTGGGAAGAACTGGTTTTGAATCTCTTGGGAGAATCACTTGTTCTGGACCTATGCAGAGTAGGGAACGCCCCTACAGGACCACAGAAAGGACCAGGCTTGCCTTTTTCTATACATATAATTTTGTTTACAATTTTACTGGGACTTTTAAATCTAGCTATAGAGTTGGAAACAGATTTCCATTTTGATGTTTTATATAGTTATGTTTAATATTACCATGGTCTACTTAGCACATGGCCACATGTGTATATCTACCTGAACTTTGTATTTGGGGTCCAGTGTATTGCTCACATGTTGCTGGGAGATGCTAACAAAAAAAAAAATCAATCCAAAGAAAAATGGAAAGACATTTCTATTTATAGAATAATTGTTTCATTTATATGGAAGCAGAACTTAGGAGTTCTAATAGATGAAATGTCTAATAAATTATGAAGTGACTGATTTGAATATATTGTATTTTTATAACTTTCCTTGCCAAAGCCCTGAACTTAGAACTTTAAAGAGTCATTCTCCTCCCTTCTCCTCTGCCATTTGTCTGTCTTCCATGAGAATGAAGAAATAAAAGGCTTAACAAGCTTGACATTTTTTATTTCTAACATTTTTATAATGTATTTCAAATTCTTTGTGCTGATGTTCACTATACTAAACATCCTTTTGATAGACTCCAAGTGACCCACTCTACTAAAAATAGAATTGTCCCTTTCTCGTGCTATGTGTGGCCGATAAAAGTCTGACTCAAAAGACGGGTCTGAATTTTTTTTAAGGGATAGTGAAAACTGGACAAGTCCTAGTATGTCTCAATTTTCGGGTACATTTCTAAATGAGAAACAGGGTCACAGCTCAAAGTTGCCATTCATAATAAAGAAGTTTTAGAATGCATCTTTCAAATAATGTTTCAGTAATACACTTAACATCCTTTCTCTAGAAATTAGTAACCCAGTTGCATCTGAAACTCTGGGGAAGTTCTGTGCTTAGCTTACCCTATGGCAGATCACAAACAAACGACTATTTTCTTCCCTGAAATCAAAGCTTACATGTATGTTTTTTTTCCATAATATTTCCAGTTATGTGTATTCAAGATGCAATACAGTATTTTAACATTCGCAAATCATTTTATATGGAAATATATTGCAGTATTAAAATTCAGGGTTCAGTATCTCCTTCACTATGCATTTTATTTACTGAAAGCTGAGAAATGTTTAACCCAATGGTGCCTTACTCTGTGATCTGAAAGGAGTCGACTTTTTGTGTCCAAGTATGGATTATTTGCATATTTGTAAAAACTGTTAGGCCTTTATATTTTAACTTGTAATAGCAATTTTGTTATTGTAATAGCAGAAACAGGGTGGTTATTACAGTATCCTCAAATTTTGGGTATGAAATGGAGTTCCCCTGTTTATAGGCAGGGGCTGTAGAGGATTTTTTTCATACCACCGCACTGTGTAAACAGACACTTAGGTATCTGTGTCGTCAGGGTAGTTAAATGGTAGGGTAGGCTCTACCCTCCACACCCGCGTCTTTGTAAGTTAGCCAGACAATAAATAAAGCACGGAATGATACGGTGTCAACTTGTGGCTTTCTTATCTGTGTAAATATAAACAAAAAAGGTGAATGTCTGCCTCCTGTTTTATACTATGGTAGAGACGAACTCAGAAAAGGTCCTCTTAATGGATGCTGGAAGCAATGGAAGAGGGAGACGCAGACTAACGTGAGCACAGACAGATCTGGGAAAGCCACAGGATCCTAGCAACCCGAGAGCTTCCTAAATCATCTGTCATGCACGTGTGCCTGGAATGCATGCTTCTCGGCACAGCACAGTGGTTGAGCCCGTCAGAAGACCTGGCCTCATTTCTCTGTTCCAGGTCGTTTCTCTAACCCCCGCACTGTAGGTGCAGAGTGAGGAACCGTCTGACAGCATCAACATGTGTTAGACCAGGTGAAGCACTCGGCACTGACTTCCTGGAGCGACGGAGCATTCATGTAGCCATCCCAAGTTTATCCGAGTGCAGTCCACTGGAGGAGGGTTTTCTGGTGTGAGCTGACAGGAAACAAGCACTAGCAGGGAATAACCCCGCCAGCAGTGCAAGCTCTCCACTCCGAGTTTGAGGATATGGTTCCTCACGTCAGGGCAAGCGTGACTACAGGCTGGTCACAGTGCATCTGCAGTCGAGAAGGGGAGACAATCAGTACTGCTTCCCAGCTTGCTCTCTCCTTTTTATTCAGGCCGGGAACCGCAGGCCATGGAATGATGCTGCCCACAGCGAGGGTGGATCTCCCCAACCCCTTTGATTAGAAGAATCTAGAAACCTGACAGTCATTCCCTGAGGCTTTTCTCCTAGGTGATCCAGGTCCTGTAGACAATATTAACCATCATTCTCATGTTACCAGTCAATCAGGTTCAATCTGAAGTCACAGAAATTAAGAGCCAGAAAGAACCTTCTAGATAGGGCAGCTGTAGAACGCATGTCTACAGTGGGATACTTCTGAGTGGAAAGTGATGATCAGCTTCCATGGCACAGCAGGTAGCCACTGAGGCTGCCTCAGCAAACTAGGCCATGTGGTCTCCTCTCTCAGAAGTCATTCAGTCCAGCCTTGTCGTCTCTCAGATGGGCAATTGAATGTCCATCGAATGGCAACTGTGGACACACAGACACACAGTGGGATGATAAAAATCATCCCTGATCTGTTCCATAGGTCTCATACTTGTTGCAAAGGAAAGCCAATGGAGAAGCCACAGAGTCAGCATGCTTACGCACGCACGCACGCACGCACACAAACCTGGGTTTGGACCCTAGCTCAGGCATTTCTCCTGTAAGGTCACAGATGGGTTACTTAACCACTTCTGCATTGCCTCCCTCCACTGTACAATGCTTACAACAACACATACACAATTCTCAGGCAAAAGAGCATGTACTTGATGCTCCATAACAGTCAATTCTAAATCATTTGCTAGTCCTGCAGCAAACATAGTCTACAGACAGGGAAGAATTTTCCACACCAAGAATTCTGATGAAATTTAATTACAGAGTGGTTAGAATTAAAAATTCATGTCGCTGGGCAGTGGTGGCGCACGCCTTTAATCCCAGCACTTGGGAGGCAGAGCCAGGTGGATCTCTGTGAGTTCGAGGCCAGCCTGGGCTACCAAGTGAGTTCCAGGGAAGGCACAAAGCTACACGGAAAAACCCTGTCTCGAAAAACCAAAAAAAAAAAAATTCATGTCAAAACTGACCTCGTTTGTTAAACTGAAATTGCTTATTTGTTTATCTATTCAGTAAGACTTTAGTGAACATTTGGTGTGTGCTAGCTTCATGCCAACAGAAGAGCAGCCCACCATGTCTATTGTCAGAGGAGTGACCTCAGAGTGCTAGAGAGGCCACTGTGTATGGAGGGACTTCACTCAGCCAGCATGGGGCTTTCTGTAACAGTAAACACTCCGATGCCCTTCTCCCTGCCCCATTAAGTAATGTGTCTAGTGCCTTTGTTCCTGTCATCTCAAGGGCAAATTACATCAATTTTGTCTTTAATTTTTAGCCTACAGGAAAATTGGGAGGAAAAAAACCAAAGTATTTAGAAAGGTTTTAATGGCCAATTGATGGGGAGAAGGGTTGTTTCGGTTCTTTTGAAAGGTAAATTCAAGGATTCCAGTCCTCTAAACAGTCCAGCTAACCGGAGGCTTCCTGGGTTAATAATGTCACCAGTTCACGTAGGTTGGCCCCTTCTCTCCCGTTGTCCCCGCGGCCTTGCTCTGCCCCACTTGGAACACTGCTACCCCGTGTCTGTCTAGCTAGGGGCATGCATTTAAGAGAACCACATGTAAGTGGCTGGGGAGCGTTTAGAAATGTCCCATCAGCGTTACAACCCAGATCCCTTTGTCTTCAAATATTGCTTCTGTTAGTACACAGGTTCATTTTTCCTGCAGCTAATTAAACTCAAGCTTTGGGGACCCCACATACAAACGTACTGTAAGAGGAGTGCACTGATTAAGGAGGTCAGTCAGTCAGTGGGTTATCATTCTCTTTAGCTCCCGGGGCAGAACTCAGCCAAAGAGAATGTCTTAAAACTTTCCTGAGGTACCAGTCTCCCATGAGTGATGAGGATGCTGACAGACGGGAGGCGGCAGCTGTTTGCCTCTTTTCACCCCAAGCATCACCAGAAGCACTCAGGTCATTTGCTCTCCAAGCTGCCCGCACTGCTTTGGAATCAGAAGCCCCACAATGTGTCTTTCTAGGGAGCTACATTTGACCTTGAGGTGCCTGGGAAACAAGCCTGGATGTTCTCAGCTTAGAGCAGTGGTTCTCAACCTTCCTAATGCTGCAACCCTTTAAAACAGTTCCTCATGCTGTGACGCCCAACCATAAAGTTGTTTCATTGCTACTTCCTAACTGTATTTTTGCTACTGTTATGAATCGTAATGTAAGTATCTGATATGTAGGACATCTGACATGCCACCCCTGTGAATGGGTCCTTTGGCCCAAGGGGTCTTGACCCACAGGTTAAGAAACACTGGCTTAAATTTTCAGCAGAAAGCCTACTGAACACCTGGAATACACATCATAGAAGCCAGAGCTTCAGCCAGGGAGCTCCTCCCCCACTTCCTGTTTACAGCCTTTCTCAAGTAAGTTAAAAGTCATGCATCAAGGCTAGTATCGGCCTCTGATAGGCCCAGAACCAGCAGCAGCAGCAGCCCATATGGGAAGACCAAGAGCTTCAAAGCTTTTATATGTTTACTCACTCATTCACATCATCGCATACTGGTGAAGAATGATTCATTAAGCCTTGGGAGTAAGAAGGTATGTATTATGCACTTTGTGAGTACTGGTCTTAGTGTCAAGGGTATGCCTTGTAAGTGTACATCCAACCAAACCTCAGACAGTAGGCACAGCCCCATTCAAGCACTGGTTCTGGAACATTCCTCACCATCAACACAGGGCTGCTTGGTTGACTGTGCACATGAAAGGGGTATTTCCTCTTATGCTTATTCTTAAATGTTTTACTCTTGGAACAAAGACCAAAGAAGCCCCCAAGTGAGGTCAGGAGGCAGGGAACACTGATCGCTGTGGCAATGATATTATACCCTCAAAACTCTGTCTGATGTATTTACCTAAGTGACAATACTTACAGGCTGTGTTAATGTTTCATGTAATCGCCACTACTACCATCTACTGTGTGCTATAAACGTGAACTAGGGTCTCTGCACATTGCTATTGTATGTATTGTCACTCATCTTTGCATCTTTACACATGGAAAAACCCAGGCCAGGAGAGACGGCTCAGTGATTAAAAGCACTTGCTGTACGAACATGAGGACCCGAGTTCAGATCCCCAGCATCCACGTAAAAGTCTGTGCATGCCTGTATCCCCAGCACGGAGGGGCAGAGATAGGCGGATCCAGAGCTTGCTGGCCAGCCAGCCAGCTGAACTTGTGAGCCTCTGGTTCAATGGGAGACCCTACCTCAAAGCTATAATGTAGACAGCAATAAAGGAAGACACCCAGCCTCCCACCTTGACCTCTGTAATGGCACGCAAAGGCCCACCTGAACACACACACACACACACACACCCCAAAAATGTAATTATTTTTTAAAAAGGAGAGAGAAATCAAGGCCCAAATTTGCCTCAAGACAGTTGCTTCTTATGGATCCAGGGTTCGAACTCAAAAATACTGCTATTCCATAAAGACAGGCGGTGCAGCTAAATAGCATAGCTTAACGGGAAGCTTTACAGTGCCCTGATTTTGCTCACTGGACATGGATGGACTGACTCTATCCCTACACCAGTGTTGACCACCTGGGACATATTGTTACCTCCTCCTCCATCATCATCATCATCATCATCACCCTCTTCCCCATCATCCTCTTTCTCCTTTTTTTTTTTTTTTTTTTGGTTTTTTTTCGAGTCAGGGTTTGTGTGTAGTTTTGCGCCTTTCCTGGAGCTCACTTGGTAGCCCAGGCTGGCCTCGAACTCACAGAGATCCGCCTGCCTCTGCCTCCCGAGTGCTGGGATTAAAGGCGTGCGCCACCAACGCCCGGCTCTTTCTCCTCTTTCTTTCTCCCCCTCAGGTGTTGGTATATAGCCCAGACTGGCCTGGGTACCGGGAATGCAGGCAGGGCTAATGTGCTGGTCTGCATCTTGCTCCTTGTATGTGATCTAACGTCCTCTCCCAGGTGGCTTCAATGCTCGCCTTGAGGCTTTGAAAGGGACATTTACCCATGCGCCTTTCGGTTTCCATCTGTCAGAGACCCATCCCAAAGGGACCTCGGAGAGGCTGCTAAAACGCGGCTGTTATTTCATTCAAAGGTTTCAGATTTCTGGAACTCTCCATGGACGAGCCAAACTCTGACGTGAAGAGTTAACCTTCCCTCTTGTGTACCTTTCTTCGTTTTGACTATCCAGTATTTGTGGGGAACTTTTGTGAATTAATCTTTTATTCTCCTTGGAGTTGGAAAACGATGTGGTTCAGTCAAGTACCAAATAACGGGAATCACTTTCTCAGAAAGTTGAAAGCAGACTCTATGTGCTTCAGTCATACAGCCCCACACATATTCAGAGGGAAGATAAGGTTACAGCAAAAAGACAGGCTTGTGTCTGACAAGATTGAGACGGTGCCATCAGTTTCAAAGGCTTTCCCCATGCATTACCTCACGGAACCCAGGCAGAAGGAAGGAACGCGTCCCCGTTCTGCACATGCAGAGCTAGCGGCTCTGAGAAGCGGCAAGTCAATCGGGGACTCGTGGTTTTTTTGTTGGTCGATTGGTGTATTTTAGACAGAGGCTAGCTAGATGGTCCACACTGACCTAGAACTCATGACCCTCCTCTCAAGTGCTGTGTTTACAGTTGTATTCTGGCAAGATCTCAGAGCATTTGTGTTGGGTGAAAGGGAGCCAGGCCAGGTATTGTGGTAAGTGTACAGGCAGGCCTGTGAGCCCAGCTGTGTGGGAGGCTGAGGCTCCTGCCTGGGCCACTTAGCAAGACCCTGTCTCAAATTTTAAAAAGTTCACAAAAGGCTTGAGATGTGGCTCAGCAGTAGAGGGCTTGCTTAGCTATACCAAACCCTAAGTTCAGTCCCCAATACTACGGCGGGGAGGAGGGGCGGGGTCAGGGGCATTGCATCCCTCTGACCTTTTCAGTCACTCTCTTTTGTGGCATTTTTATCATAATTGTCCTAACTTACTCGGCAAATATTACTGGCGGAGCATTGTTTCAATAATAAGAGCACAAAGGGTCAGAGCAGCTGAAGAAACAAGGGTCTGTTTTACATACGCCGATGCTTCGGGGAGCTTATGGAGCAAGCCTGTTAACTCCAGGACTAGGCAGGGTACGCCACTGCTCTGCAATAATGCATCCCGGAGACTCGAGGACTGCGTCCCGTGAAGCTGGGTTGAGCCACGCTGGCTCACTCTCGTCGCTCCGACAGCTTTCACAGTGGTCGATCAGAACTCCTGCACCAGGACACTGGTTGTCCTGCTTGTCACATGCGGACACCAGGACTCACCAAAACAAAAATCCTCAGAACTCAAGGTGCAAGCTTCAAGGAAGGGCATCCATCACACAGTCAGGTTTCAGAGTCACTGTCCTTTGGGTTTTGCTGTTGGCTTGAGTCTTTAAAACGACATTCCCATCTAGAAAATAGATGAAACAATGTGAAAACCAAACCACCACGACGGCCTCACTTTTGTCTTATTGCCTCCATGGCACTGCCCACGTGTGCCGACTCATTAGGGTGATATTGTCTCTAAAACAACCTCCTTAAAAAATTATGTCAGGGGTGGGGAGATGGTTGAGAGGGTGTCTTGGTTACTTTTCTGTTGCTGTGAAGAGACACCATGACCAAGGCAACTTGTAACAGAAAGCGTTTGATGAGGGCTTGCTTACAGTTTCAGAGGGTGAGTCCATGACCATTGGAGCCGGGAGCAGGGAGCAGGGAGCAGTCAGGCTAGTATGTTTTTGGAGCGGTAGCTGAGAGTTTATATGTTAGGACAACAACCACGAGTCACAAAGAGAGCACTAACTGGGAATGGCATGGGTTTTTGAGGACTCAGAGCTCACCCCCAGTAACACACCTCCTCCAACAAGGCCACGCCTCCTCATCCTTCCCAAACAGCTCCACCACCTGGGGTCCCAGTATTTAAATATATGAGCCTATGGGGACCATTCTCATTCAAACCACCACAGAGGATAAAAAGAACTTACCGAGACTGACGACCAGGGGACACCCAGAACGGTGGAAGAAGAGAGCCCGAGAGTCAACTCCTGAAAGCCTGACTTTACACACGTACACACACTGTGACATGTGCATGCCCACACTTGCACACATGCATTGTTTACACACAAGAATGGTAAAAATTTTAAAATGTCAGACCTGGCATGATGGTGCACCCTTACAATGTTAGTCACTTGGGAGGTCGAGACAGGTGAATCATGAGCTTCAGGCCTCTCTGGGCTACTAATAAGACCTTGTGGGGGGTGGGGGGGAGGAAGATGGCTGCAAGAAAATGGTCGGTACCAGAGGGAAATGATCACCAGAGATTGGGGTGGTGGACATCTTTTGACATGAGAGTTATCATAAGCATCCCCCCAGCAATGATGGACCAGCCAGCATGAAGCCCCTTTAATGGCCCTGTCTAGTAACGAAATGCTCAGCAAATAGAATAATTAAATAGCTTTATTTGCAGTGAACTACTATTGCCCACAATTTCCATCAACTTGGCTGATTAAGAGAAAACCAGGCCTCGTTGCACTGTTGGACTCGGAACGCAATTACACCTCTTGATCACCCATCCTCTCTCTCTCTGACCATTACTCTTATTTATTTACCTTTCTTTGCTGTTGTTGTTTTCGCTTTACCCCCCATATCCTGGCGCTTCTAGTAGAATCCAAAATGTTAATAGATGTTAATTATGGATTTTTAAAAATCAAATCAAAACAGCAGAAATCATGAGAAAAGCTGACAAGCCTTCACCCTTAATCATCTCAGGGTTAAATAATGATCGGAATTCTTTTCGGTGAGGCACTTGTGTTGCAGCTTGATGTTGACTATCATAAATATAACTGTGCTATTAGGCTCTATTTTTCATTGCAGATGAAATTGATGCATCTTTGTGTGGTGTAGGCTGACATGGTAAAATTGTTACTCTCTAGGTAGGATATTCATAAAAATGTAATTATCGTAATCAGAACAGTCTTTAGGCTCATGAGCAGGGACTGCCAGCTTCCTGATTGGCAGTTTTCAATCACTTCCCGTATAATAGAGACACTTCTTAAAGCAGCCTTGGGATCATTAATGTCCTATAGAGAGAAACTATCCCAACCAAACGACAAAAGGTGCTAGGAGATGCTGATGAGAGCTCAGGATAGGATAGCCTCCTCCGCTAGCTCAGGATAGCCTCCTCCGCTAGCTCTGGGCAGAACTGGACTGAGGCTTTTCCCATACTTCACTCTGTTTATTCAGTAACAGCAGTACTGCCTGCTGAGAGAGAGAAAGAAGCCATCTCCTTGGTGTAACTCGGAAACCATTACTAACTATATACTCTGCATTTAGCATTTGCCCTCTTGAGTTCACAACTAAATCGAGGACCAGCACCCTGCAAACACACTGTGCCACCCGAGGAGAAGGTCACAGACCCTGGCTTGGCAGCGTACTTCCTATCCCAAATGCTAGTTCAGGCCTCACACTTCCTAGATTCAGCGGTCCTGAAGCGTTGGCTCAGTTTTGTTACTTAGAGGAATAGAAGTCAACAAAGTGACGTGAATAGGCTTTTCAGCTCCCAGAGAAAGCCGTCCTTTCAAACAGGGAAGTCCCACCGCCTCTTTTCATAGTCCTTAGCAGGGGAATAGTGAGTGAACCCTTCCAACATCCTCGGACTTAACCATCTCAAGGGGAAAAAAAACCACAACAACCCTACAGCCCCTTTCTGTCTGCACAGTCCCAGCTGGAACCCCTCCGTTTGCTCAGACGAGGCTTCAGCCGCCAGAAAGTCAGGCAGTGAGGCAGGTCCACTCTCCTCCTCTAGCCTTACGCCCCCACTCCGTGGATGGGTGTCAACTTGGGGCTCAGGTAGGAAGAGCTGAATTAACTGACCATCTCGCTGAGTGGCTTCTCTCTTCCTGGGCTAGACTATGACAAATTAAAACTGTCCTTTCCTTGTGTGGGATGATCTCATGGGCTCTTCATAGACACTGCCACCCATCATCCTGACTCCTGCTTCTGGGGACTTGTCACCTGACACCCCTGATCAGCCAAACTCCCTCGGCTCTGCAGCAAAACTCTAGCTTCGCGGTGTTGGAGCCTCACAGGCCCTCTAGGTGGCCCTATTGGGACAGAAGCTGAGCTCCTGTGATCCGCTCCGCCCAACCCTGGTCCCCGCCAGTCCAGCTACCTGCCTCTTGCTGACTATTGAGCATTTTCTTGGACTTCCAGACAGAGAGCACACAGTGGTCTCCAGCACTGCTCACCGTCCCCTCCACACGAAGGCCAGTTTGGAGGGGCGCCGAGCTTTCAGCCTGTCTCCTAGAGAAAGCCTCTTCACACGCCACCCCTCCAAATCTCTACTCAGCTGAGGAAGTGTTGGGGAAAGGGGTGTGAAGAATCCTAGACATGAACTACCACACACTTAACCAACACCACTCACTCAAACTCTAACACACTCACTAACACACTCAGTAGACACACCAACACCACTCCCAGGGCACACGCGCTAGACCTCTGCTTCCTCTCCCTGGCCTGTCCCAGTCCCAGTTACTAGCCTTAGTTGTGAAGCTCAGCTCTGCTGGGAGGTTGGCTAGCCGACTCCTAAAGCGTGGCCCACAGTCCTCTTGGTGGGTACACCGAGCCTGCCCTCCACCCGGTCTCCCCCAGTCGTAAAGGTCATTTATCTTGTCCTACCTGCTCTCTTTCATTTCCTTTTCCAGTTTGCTTTTTTTAAAAAAAAATGATTTATTATTTTTATTTTATGCATCTGTGTTTTGCCTGCGTGTATGTCTGTGTGAGGGTGCTGGGTCCCCTGGAACTGGAGTTACAGACAGCTGTGAGCCGCTATGTGGGTGCTGGGAATTGAACCCGGGTCCTGTGGAAGAGCAGTCAGCGTTCTTAACCACTGGGCTCCTCCTTTTCCAATCCGTATAAAACCTGGAACGGGACTCCTCAGAGGTCCAGTGTCCGCTCACCTTGACGTGGGCAGGGAAGCCAGGCATGGGATGGTGGTGTACATTCCTAATCAGAGCACTTGGGGAGTGGAGGGAGGAAGATCGGAGTTCAAGATCATCTTTGGCTACATATCAAGGCCAGTCTGGGTAACGTGAGACCCTGTTGAGGAGGGGGAGGGGGAGGGGAGCAAGGGGGAAGGGAGGAGGGGGAAGGGAGGAGGAGGAGGGGAAAGGAGGAGGGGAGGAGGGGGGGGGGGAGGGGGCAAGGAGGGGAGGAGGCAAGAAAGATTTGAGTCATGGTTTTTTTTTTTTCTTTCTTTCTTTTTATACCTTCTTTTTAAAAGTCTTCTTTTACTGATACCTCTTTTTGGCTTGTCATGTATGTCCTACCTTGGTAACTCTGTGAGAACGTCTTATTTAATATTCTGAAATGTGTCATATAGAAAATAACTAGCTAAAAGCTTTTAGAGTTTTCTTGAGAAGTAACTGATTATGACAACTATCTGAGGACATATATAGCAATGAAATGAGGACATTTTAGATAAAATTTGAAAGTATTTCAAAGAGAAAAATTACTTTCAAAGAGATGCAAATTTTTATCTAGGCTCTGCCAGAGACTCTTAAATCCCTCCATTTTGTCAGGGCCTCATTCTGTCATTTATGATATAAAGGGTTCAGCCTAAATAAACCCTCAGGTCCTTTCCAAACTCTTACCATGAATGTGTAAGACCCGGAAAGAAGCCGGGGTCTGTTTCCGTCAACAACAGGACAAGACTGGCGATATGGTCAGGAAGACAACAGTGCTTGACCCCACTAGCATGCAGGAACACGGGCCTTTGTCCACACCACCTGCTCAGCCACTCGGTTAAGGGATGTGTGTTTGTATAGTAAGAAGTACCTGAGTGCATGACCGGTAACTTACAAGTATGAAGAAGGTAGACATTATAAATATTGCTATTGCTAACTAAGCAGGATGTTTAACTTACCCAACAAACGTTTGGAAGGTCTCCCATTCTGTGTACAAATCACTGTGGAAGGGTCACAGGAATTGGGCCTGGAGTGTGTTGGGTAGAGCATTCTCTCCGAGCACTGTGGCTACAAGTATGGGACAGTTCTAAAGAGAACTCGCCATGAAGAGGGTGGCCAGCACAGAGGATACTGTGTGACAGTCAACAGCACCAAAGAGGGCCTTGCATCCTGGTCCTGGGAGTCTGGGAGCAACGGGCATTTCAGTTGGAAAATGATGGTTCTGTTTTTCTTCCATTTTCTTTCTTTCCTTTTTTTTTTTTTTTTTTAAGGCGTTATTATCCATCAGGATTCATTGTTTATAGTTTGAGTGGTTCATAGAAAAACGTGTCTATAACACACCTGGTAGTTGTAAAAAGGCTTGGGTAAGGCCCAGAGAGCCAGATAAATAAATATATGGTATTTATTCAGCTGTTCCAAGTCATTGTCAATTTCCTTACACCAAGGTCTGTCTGTCCTCTCTTAAATTCTGTTTCTCACATCATTCCTACAAGGTTAGCAATGGAAACAAGCAGAAAATCAAAGCCCTGCCCTCATGAAAATTGTTCTCAAATACGAACACGCTCCTTGGCATCGAGGACATACTTCACGCTGTGCTAGAGATGGCCGCAAGTGCGCTGACCAAGTGTGAAGGTTGTCTGCCGAAACAGGCCCGCAAGCACCACCCGACCCCCACGGTGCCCCTGTATACCTGCACTTAGCGGCATCTTAGAAAACACCGGTGATGCTGGCACATTCTCTGCTCTTGGCCTCGGAGCCACAGTAACAGTGAGCTGACCCCTGGACTCTGAAGTTCATCCTCACACTTCTCTGTTCTCCCAGGTTGAACCTGACCTGCCTTCTTCTCTTCAGGTACTTTCCCAAGACAAGCTCAATCTTAAGTGCATTATGACCATGGACATTTCATTCACTCAGAATTCTGATCAGGTAGCTTTTCATAAGGAGTTTGACTCCTGGCTTACTTTGTCTAATTTGAATATCTAATATTGACTAAGTTGAAATCCCTTCTCAGCAGGATCCCTGAAGAGGCGGTCTCTCTACTGAAGACACATGGGGAACTTTGCCTGTAGGACTCAGGAGATGGGATGCCTCCTACAGAGATTATCAAAACGATGAGCGTGTGGGGGAACCCTCCAAGGGAGTAGAGAAGTTGGGAGTCTCAGTGCTATAATCATTGTGATCAGACTTTCCTAATGAGACTCCAGGGCAGATGGTCTGACCCACGGTTTGACAATAGGGCGGATCGTTTGATATCTGGGGTTTATGATCACCATCTTCACAGTGAATGAAGCCAGCAAGAGCCAGTAACTGTTCAGAGTGAAAGTCATGAACAATGAATCTTTGTGAGGGAGCAACGGGGTGGGTGGGAGCCTCGCTGACGTCATCCGTTTATGAGCCAGTGTTTCCTCGCCCCACACAAAGAGGGTTTGTCTCCAGGGGTTTCCTGGAACCAGTGCTGTCATCACCCTGCTATCTGCAAGGACAAAGGTGTCATCCACTGACCACAGCACAATGAAGCTTTGCTTCCAGACAGCTCAGTCCAGGAAGGCAAAACTCCAGAAACCAGAGCAAGAATGGGCAGATCGCCAGCTGTCCTAGACACGTTTGACTCCATGACTGCTTTTAGATTTCAAACATCATGCCATACACAGACAGACAGACAGACAGACGACAGGCACACAGGCGCACAGGCACACACACACACACAACTCATACACACACAGGCACGCATATGGCATCCAAGGGCTCCACCACTGAGCTTCATCCACAGCCCACACCACGTTCTTTTTAATTTAGTCTTTTTTTTTTTTTTTTTTTTTTTAACAATACCATTCAGTTCTACACATCAGCCACGGATTCCCCTGTTCTCCCCCCTCCCGCCCCCTCCCCTTCCCCCCAGGCCACCCCCCATTCCCACCTCCTCCAGGGCAAAGCCTCCCCCAAGGACTGAGATCAACCTGGTAGACTCAGTCCAGGCAGGGCCC
>CABHPQ010149306.1:0-42780 GCA_902168405.1 Peromyscus aztecus | reverse complement strand
CCTCCCGAGTGCTGGGATTAAAGGCGTGCGCCACCACCACCTGGCCACATCATTTTTTTTTTCACTTAAAAAATAAAATATTTCCAGAGCCAATTACTTGCAGGAAGTTCACAGTGAACACAAGAAAAATACAGGCAAGGAAAATTGGGAAATAACCCTAAAGAATGATCCACCTGGATTATCAATGTAGGTCACAGTTTTAGGTAGCATGCTCATCCAACATGCTAAAACCTTGGATATACTCCCCAGTACACACACACACATACACACACACACACACACACACACACACACACACTCAGGAGGTGGTGAGTACCCTCAGAAGTTCAAAGACATAAACAGTTATATAGCAAGTATGAGACCGTCTCTTAGAAAAAAAAAAAAAGAATTCACCTGCTTTTCCCCCTGTGGCCAACTCACCACTGGAGTGGGTTCCTGAGGAATTTCTTTCTCTCTTGATTGGGTGTCATTAGAGAGAGGTAGGTCATAATTCTGGGAGAGGGAGTAGGTATTTTAAAAGGTAGCCAAAGTTTACCAGTTCATAGAACTTTGCGAGAGCTGGTTAATGTAGACGGATATGTGCAAGGCAAAGGACCATGGGCTCATGGGACATAACGCTGTTGGACCCACACCACGGTCAGCCCCGCCTTTGGAACTGATTTTTTAAAAAAGCCAGCTGTTTTCACTTAACCTCTCGAAAAGGCTTGTGCAACGACTTCCCCACCCACCAAAGAAAAATACAATGACAGGACAAATTACTCTTCAAAGTGTTTCATAAGATGTGAACAACCGCAACCGTAAAACTGGTGTTAAGATGAAATGTTAAATCGCTTCAAAATAGTTCTTAGCTCCTTGTGTCTGAAACTCTTTAGACTATCTTCAGAGCAACTTCTCAAGAGTTTCCTTATTTCCTTACTGGAAACAGTTGAGGGCCTTTACAAGGCCAAGGTTACCAGGGCAGTGTCATTTATACAGTAAGAGAGAGAGAGAGAAACACAGCAAAAGCAAACATTTGCTGACGAGAGAGAGCTGAAATAATAGCGGCTAAGTTCTGCAGAGCAATAACAAATACGTGTGACGGTAGAGCTCTTTCATCCCCATAGCCAGAAGCCAAGTACACTTGTTTGGTGGACCTTGGACAACTAGGTGCTGTTGCTGTGCAGAGGACCCTCCCACAGGTCTCCTTAGCAGGCGGCAATGGTCCTCTGCCCACTAACCTTAGCAATCCTTTGAAGTCAACCAGGACCTCACCCTTATAACCCCACACAGTGTGGTAAGCGAAAAGCCACAGAAACGTTAATAAAATATAATACACTGATTCCACATAGGAACATTAGCAGCAGTCACAAAAAGACGGGAAAACACGTGTGTGAGTCTGAATCGGGTTCCGCAGTGTGATATTTCTGGAGGCCCGGGGATCCCACAAGACAGCAACAGACATTCTGGGGGAAGAGCCAGCAGGACCGGAATAAATGGAAGGGATGGAAACCTCTCCAGGGCAGGAAGTAAAACCAGAGGCAGCCACTGCCCTTGCTATGTTCCTCTAGCTGACAGCGTGAACAGTGGTGGGTGGCTTCAGCGGACAGCTTTGGCTGGGCTCGGTGTCTAACTAGAAACACTGGAAAAGGCAACGAGCCCCTCCCTGCGCTCACGATGCTACCCTCCTAACTTTCTCCCACTAAACTGAAGACAGACCGGCTTACTGAAGAGAAGCCAGCAAAACACTGGCCTTGAACCAACGCTCAGTGTTTCCACTCTAGAGGGCTGGTCATCCTTGGGTATCGGCAGAGCTCTGGGTTCTCGGCCTCAATGTCCCTGCCTGTAAGGAGATGACTTTCCAGAGAGTGTGTGTCGTAGAAAGGATTCGTGCTAATGGGAAAGGTATTACTGACCTGATGGACCCCGACAGCCTTGGTGCAGAGATTTGGTATAAATTTTGACTTGAACATCTAGTACCCTTGAAAATGATTTGATGGTGACTTGGCAAATGGTTTGAACCCCAGTCCCACACAGTCAAAAAGCTTCTTGTGCAGTCTGAAAATCTCCTCAAGGGAACTAGAGGAGAGGTAAAGACAATTATTTAGGAAGTAGGAGGTATAGGTCACAGGTAAAAATGTCCAAGGTCTGGGGACATTATCCAAGTAGCTCACCTGCCACTCCTACCCTCAGGCACAAACCACATCAAAACCTGCTCATCACTCTGCTGAGGATTTTTGCAATTTTTGTTAATGCAACAAACCAGGGTGATTCCCACACTTGTGCTTGGCCAAACCTGTAACGAATCTACAGCCAAGAATATCTTGAAGACCAGCTTTCCCTACCTCCCAGTCTTCAACCGGGTTGCCTAGGAGGGGAGTACAACTGTCCGCTTTCTTAGTCCCGAGTCTGAAGCTACATAGATGGGGAGGGAACACAGCAGGAAGGTCGTTGCCCCAATCTGCGGGCAATATTTGTCTTTAAAGTGAAGGCGTGCAAGAGACCTTGAAGCCTGAGGTAGACCTATTTTCCCTTGAGGAAGTCCGAGGTTTTAAATGACAGTTGATTTTGATACTGCTTAATTGTGTTGCTTTTGAAAGGGATCGCCCCCACACAGGGGAGCACAATGGGGCGGGCTCTTGGGATGGGGGCCGGGCAATAGCAAGCCTGGGGTTCACAGCTTAAGTTAAAAAGTTGCCAGGAAAGTGGGTCGCAGTGGCCCTCCACAAGGCACGCAGGTGGCTCAGCCTCCTCCACTCCATCACCCCTCTGTACGTCATTATCTCTTGTGGTTCCATTTCCATATCTGTAAATTGGAAAGATCTTTAAAGCGTCGTTTAAAATTTTATAGCTGTTATTTGTGACTATGTGGGCAATTTAACTTTCCCTCTGTGATTTTAATGTACTTCAGATTTTCTACAGTATGTGTTATTTTGTAATGGGGGGGAAGGGGGAGGAGGTGTTATTCTTTTTTTAAAAAGTTCGGTCTCCATTTCCCCAACTTGTGCTGTGGGCATCTCTTCCCCCAAAGTGTTCCGGTGCCCAGCGCTCCCTGGCGAGGTCCCCACGTGCTCTCCCGCGGCGGAGGCGGGGTGCGGCGGCCCGGGAGGCGTGCCCAGGCGGCCCGGAGCCCTGCCCCGTGTGTGTCCTCGGTCCCCAGGGCAGCTCTGGATCTCCGGAGGCAGCTCTGAAGGCGCTTCCTCTGCTGTGCCCTCGGAGTGACAGCCGGGAGGCATCTTCTTGCTCCTCTCCATCTTTGGCCAGGTTGGGGACCGTGCCGGGAGGCCGGGGGACGCGCTCTGTAGTCCGTCCTCCCGGGCCCGGGGAGGGCGCCCTCGAGCTCGCAGCCCGCAGCGCGCGGCGAGGGGAGCGGGCAGGGGACAGGAGGGAGCTCGGTGACACGGCGGGAGGGGACAGGCGGGCCTTGCTCACCCAGCGCCTCTTCTTTCCCCACCGCAGCCGCGCCAGAACCATGTCGGCGGAGACCGCGAGCGGCCCCACGGAGGACCAGGTGGAGATCCTGGAATACAACTTCAACAAGGTCAACAAGCACCCCGACGCCACCACGCTGTGCCTCATCGCCGCCGAGGCGGGCCTCACGGAGGAGGAGACGCAGGTGAGTCCCCCATCCTAGCGCATCCCCGCGGGGCCTCCGCGGCGTGGATCCCACTCAGTCCATGCATCGCTCAGCAGCTCCCTGGGCGCCCAGTCCACCTCCACCCCAGCCCCAGGCCATCGCCACTTTCCTTCTGGCTTTCCATTGCCTCCCAGAGCCGGGACCCTGTTTCTCCTTCTGTGGTGGGAGCATCTTGCTTGCTCTCCTTTCAGTTTCCCAGCTCAGTAACTCTCCCTGCTGAGCTGGGGCGTGCAGGGGTGTCACAGTTGGAAGGGACTTTGGCGATCACCTATAAATTCAGCCCTTGGGTTTGTCAAACGAGGAAACTAAGGCGGGGGCGGCGGGACACCTGCCAGGGTTGTTCAGTTGCTCTTCCCGCCACATTGCCACCTCGCAGTGCTGCACGCGTCACCTCAGCTACACAGCCTGACTGGCACGTTGCCATGGTCTGGTTCGGGTTTTGTTGTCGTTTTTTTATTAATCCCCTGGTTCTGAGGCTTAGAGTCTTTCTCTGGAGTTTTCCAAGAAGGTAGCTCTCTGACGCTTCGGCGCACAACCCCCCAGCGCGATGATAATGTGTCTATTTGGAAAAGGTCGCCGTGTTAGCCCACTATCCTGAAAATTGTTTAGGGTAGAGATTGCAGCGCCGCCTGGCACAATGTTGGAGCCTTTAGCCGACTTTCCCTCCCTAGCCCTCTCTAAATCTGACTTCGATTTCCCATCTCAGCGCTACTCTGAAACTAGGCTATTCTTATCCCTCCCAGTTAGACTGGAGAAGGAGGGGCTTTGTCCTCTCTTCCCCCTGCTTAAAACCTTGTAATGAGTGCTCTCTGGGATCCTGGGACCAAAACCCTGAGCCCCAAGCCCTGGATGATCTTTACTGAGCCCTGGCGACTTGGAGAACTTACCCATAGGTAATCCTCTCTATCCCAGATCAAATGGAAAGGCTATCTAACCAGAATCAGAGCCCAGCAGAAGATGATTTATTGTAACCCAAGTCTAAAAGCTCATGTATTCTGGAACCCATGAAAAGGCAAGCTGTTCGAGTATTAGCCTTTTAAAACCCACGCTTTATTTAATGGTCGTAAAGATGTCTCGTGTTTTAAGAACCAGGCTATTGGGTATTATGGACACAGTACCAACTAGGGATCTAATCCTGACTCTGTCTCCAAGTCTCTTCACCCTGAAAAACAGTCATGTTTGTCCATCATTTACCATCATGTGTGCATGTGCGGTGCTGGAGATCAAGGCAGGGTCCTTGAGCATGCTAAGCATGTACGGTACCACTGAGCCACCAGCCCCACGCTGACCTTTGGAGTGATGGATGCTTGCCATGTATTGTTTCGGATACTTGCTGAGTGTCACGACCTTAAGAGAGACAGCATCGTTAGCTCAGTGAAGGAACCGAGGCTCAGAAAGCTTAGGTTACTAAACCTGCAACCAGTGAACAGTCTGGTTCCGTGTTGAGCCTCTGTGCTATACTGCCTCCCCAGGGGAAGGTCGGAAACAACTGTACACGGTGAGATGGGAAGGAAAGAGAGACAGATCAGTTTACCCGTGCATCAAGCCATGGTCATTCCAGGCTCTTGCTAACTTTTCCTCCCGATGTACCTGCTAGTAGAGAATTGAAGTCTAGTAGGGGGCTGAAGGAACGGGCATCTGCCTTTTCGTGCTTGAGATCAACAGATGCAGAAATCTGCACAATGGGTATCTCTCTGCCACGGCAGTTCTTCATTCTGGCCTCTTCTGACATCCTCAGTTGAACAAATGGTGCAGCCAGCATGGCAAGGGTGGGTGTGGGTGAGTCAGCCTCATGGGAGGGCCTGGCTTCCTTTTCCTGCCATGGGCCAACACCTTCTTCCTCCAGAGGAGGCCGGCTGCAGCTCAGCTTACCCTCATCTTCCTGTCTAGCCCTGCAGAGAAGTACCTGGAACCCAGAGCTCAGAGTCTCAGCTTAGCAAGTTCCAGGAACGAGGCTTCTGCTTGTCCTGTCGCTTCTTGTTGGACTGGGTCCCATCTCCCCATCCTTTCTTAACTCCACACACCGCCTTCACGGGCGCGGGCGTATGAAAGTGGTTTGTAATCTCCTCTAACGTTTGCATTTTAAAAGATGTCTTCTTCAAAGGAAAGTATCTTCTGCAGATACAGAGTCCAGTGATGAGATGGCAAGCATAAGACAATTGCTTTTATCTGTAGCAGTTCTTTAGGGGTGATGAATAGAACTCTGTGGAAGCCAGCGCCTGCTGATTCTTACCTAGGCCTGCTGTCACACAGCCCCTGCCTCTCTTCTTTACTGGTGTGGTCCTCTCCCAGCCAAAATGATATTCATCACATACACCAGAATCCACTTCCCATCCTAACACCGGCCATCTCCAGAGATAGGTCAGCCACCCCCCCCTTTTTTTTAGAGAGCGAGACACACAGGGTCCAGAGATAGGTCAGCCACCCCCTCCCCCCATTTTTTTTAGAGAGCGAGACAGACAGGGTCTTCCTCTGTGGTTCAAACCAGCCATGATCTCACAATCCTCCTGCCTCAACTGCTGACTATTGGGATTACAGACAAGTATCACAATACCCAGCATCATATTCTTTCCTAAAACAAGGGTGGTGTTGGTAACAGAGGAATGCGCACGATCCACTCTTGAGAGGTAGTATACTGGTTCACACTGTTGGCACTTTGGCAAAGGTGAGAAAGACTAGAAGCAAAACATTCTGGCTGGGGACTTTTGCGGACCTCTTTTTCTTTTTGCCCCACCCTATATGAAATGGGTAATATACCAACACCCTAATAAGGTTTGAGGGAGGCACATCTCACAAAATGGTGTGAAAAGCCAGTCCTCGGGTTTATGAGTCACCAATGTATCTGCAGACCTCCTTGTAACGGTCCCACTATCAAATCAATTCCCACTATCAAACCAAATCTGCAGACCACCTTGTAACGGTTCCACTATCAAACCAAATTCTCCGCTATGAGAAGGCACCTGCAGGAACTCAGTGTGCAGCGAGGGCCTCATCATCAGAGGACTTCTTAAATTGTGGTGTTCGGATTCTCGGAGGAGCTTTTCTCACTGCTAGTACACTGTGTATCGCCTACATTTAAGTTAAGTGAAATCCTACAGAATCCCACTCCCTGTGGCTTTTACTGTATGGAAGTCAGTGTAAAGGGGGCTGGGATCACTACTTCATTTCCACCCTGAGAGGCTGGGATGACACAATCTTCTTCACACACACACACACACACACACACACACACACACACACACACACACACACACACACTCTACAGTGTAGTTGGCATTGCTTCTTGAAGAAGTTCCCAGTATTTTTATCTCTTTCTGGGGTTCTGGACCTGTTCCCAGGATCCAGTGTTTTCAGTTGTTACAGGTTTTATCAGTGGGATAAGACCTCTAAAGGTCTCGCTCTGAAAAGAATGAAATGCTAGTTGTTAGAGAAAAGGACAAGAACAATGTTGTTTTGACCCGACCCCTCCCAACCCCAGGGTCCAATTATCATCTATTCACGCAGAGTAAATAAATTTCCATCAATGAGCAGGAGTAATGAGAGCACCCATTCATAAGCAAGCAAGGGATGAATGTCTTTCCCAGGGGATGGCTGAAACAAAGAAGAGAGAGACAAAGCCAGGTGGACAATTAGGATTTTATGTGAGTCAGAAGCTACAAGATCCAGAACTAGACAGGAGAGGCGCTAGCAAGAGGTGGGGTGCATTTTGTTACCAGCAACCAGTCTGCCGAATTATGATGTACAACCTTCATTGACAATATATGAAAATATATATGTATGTATATATATATCCAGAACACAGCTGAGCTTTTCTCGCACCTCTTCCCATCTCTCAGTACCAGGGCTCAACTTGTTAAGCATTTAGATTGTACCTTGCAAATTCCCCAATGTGGTCCAGGTCGAAGCTATTTTGGGTGATGACCCATCAATCTTCTGCATGTGAAGACGCGGGTGGCTCTTTTGAATGAGGCCAGCTTAACCACTTTGTCTTAAATGAGTCCTGATAGAAAGTGTGTTTTTCCCCCCCTTCTCCCGTCTAGGTTTTAATTAGTCTTTAAAATGCTGCCATTTATTCAGCTCTAGTCCCTGGAAATCCTATTTAATCAGCACTTGCAGGCTCGAAACCCCCACAGTTACCTCATTAATGAAGTTGGCACCATGCTGCTCTCAAACCAGACCCAGGCTTGACTGAGCACGCGCACACACACACACAGATTAAAAGAGGAAAATGTGCCCCTCTCTTCACAATCAAAGTTGGGTTGAAGCCACTGCCCCGTGGGTCCTCTCTTCTCCTTAAGATTAGCGATGTCCGTGGGGATGTGGCTCATTTGGTAGGGCGCTTGCCTAGCATGCACAAGCCACGGGTTCCATCTTCAGCACGGAATAAACCAGGCACCGTGAACACCTGTAACCCCGGTGTTTGGGAGGTGGAAGCAGGAGGCTCAGAGGTTCAAGGTCTCCAGATTTGTAATGAGCCTGGTTCAAAAGCAGTAACAGGAAAAGAAAGGGAAAAAAATAAGCTAGACAGAAAAACAAAATTAATGAGTCTTCAGAGTGAAATGAAGTCCCATAGAGAAGGCTTCCCTCTGGTGGTCTGTCCCCCCCCCCCCCACATACACACACATGGCACATGCGCAGCCCAGTAAGCAGGGATGGGAGCCTTTCTCAGTCCTGAAGCCTCAGACCCTTTCCTGAGTGACAGCCTGTCCCCAGCACATTCTGAGTCATGGATAAACTCACTTCTGTCATGGCTCAGTGGTCCACCCCATGGATTCCTAAGGAGGAGTGATGCCTGGTGCTTAGTTATAGGTCGTTTATCGAACAAAACTTTACCATGATGCTACTAAGGAGCAAAGCCTAGGTTGACGTCGGCACCCATCATGAGATAGCGAACCCCGAGACTAGAAATCCTCTGGGGGTATCAGGGAGTTGCTCCAGTTCCTTTTATTCACTCATCAGACATTGATTAATCGGTTACATCTTAAGACGTGGTGTAAGGGCTAAAATGCAGTGATGATAAGATGAACACAGCCTTGGCGTTCACGGGCCTTACGTTCTAGAAGAGTGTGTGTGCAGGCAGTTAATGATAGATAGAGAAAGTCCTATGAAGTGAATAAAATAGTCAGACAGGAAATAAGGAGAACCTACCTTTAATAGAGTGAGTGGTCTTGTTTAAGCTGAGACCTAAAGGAGACAGAGATAATTAGAGGAAGAATATGGGGCATGCACAGAGTTCCTGAGGCAAAGAAGGTCGGTGCCAGGGTGAGAGAACCGTCCTGCATCCCTTGCTTCTCTCCTTCCCTGCATCCCTTGCTCCTCTCCTTCCCAATTGGGCCACACCAACTACCCTTAGAAATGAAATAGATGTTTCAATGTTTCAGTCTGTGACAGATAATTTTCCTCATTTCTCTCCTTCAGAAATGGTTTAAGCAGCGCCTGGCCCAGTGGCGGCAGTCAGAAGGCTTGCCCTCCGAATGCAGGTCTGTTACAGATTAGGGAGCCGGGTTCCCACAGCCCCGCTGGATCGATCGCTCGTCGTCGACTCCACCTGCTCCTCCTCGCCGCGGCTCACCCAGGCTGTTTCGATGTTTCAGAGCAGTGTTGAATGTCCCATTGTTTGCTGTCCTGCTATTTAATACAATGTATTTTTTAAATGTATATAACTAATAAAGAAAATAACGGGAAGCTAAATGCAGTTCTGTGTAAAGCAATGGTTTGGCTGGGAAAGGGGTGTGGCTTGCATTCCCCCTTTGGAATTTAATGCAAGATGACAGTGGAAAAAAAATTTCTGTTTGCCTTTCGTCATTACCTTCCAGTAACAATTCACATGTCCCATCCTCTTCAGAGCCACCAGGTTTCTATTGAGAAGATTTCAGAACAAGTCGGTTGGAAAAACTTCTCCTGAGTCCACTTACCTGTGTCTTTTCCCCTCTGCTTCATTTAATTCACTGGCAGTTGAATGAGAACGCGGGTGTATCTGAGTCATTGAAATTTTATATGTAACAGTTCCTTCACTTACGGCTGTGTTACCTCGGAGAGAACCCTAGGCTAGCAACTTTGGACTCCAAGCGGTAGAAAAGCAAGTAGCTAAGGAAAAAAACTACAGAGTCTGAATTTATTTAAATGGATTTGTTAAGCTTATTTTGCTGAATAAAATGAACTGCTTTTTGTTTCAAAAATGATGTTCTAAATAAAAGACGTTTGTTGAAAATTCATGGAGTTTTTTGTTTCTGTTTGTTTGTTTGTTTGTTTGAAGCTGAATAGGAAGCCTATGAAGAGACAATCTCCAAAAGGGCATCTATTTTCCAAATTTTTACTACTCCAAATGTGGTCCAGGATCTACCCCATCAGTATTAGCTAAAAGCTTGTGAGACATGCAGAATCTCAGGCCACAAGCCTGACCTACAGACTCAGAATCTCCCTTTCCCACAAGGTCCCCCAAATGAGCAACATTGTTTCAAGGGGCTCTAGAAACTTTGTATCCACTCACTGTCTCAGCATACAAATACCTCAAGAGCATCTCACAGAAGAGTAACTTGGTTACAGTGGATTAAACTCACAGGGGATGTTTATTTGCTGGCTTGATTTTTTAAGAGGCATCAGCTGAGCCCAGAGTGGTGGCGCATGCCTTTAGGTGGATCTCTGAGCTCAAGGCCAGCCTGGTCTACAGTTCGAGTTCCAAGACAGTGAGGGCTACACAGAGAAACCCTGTCTCTGAAAAAACAAAACAAACAAAGGCATCAGCTCATCAACTCGAGGTAATTTTGGGCTGTCAGAGTAACTCCCTAATGTCACTGGGGATTTAGGGTCATCCTGTCTTCACATTTTGCTACTATTGTTTGGTTTGTTGGTTGATTGATTTTTGAGACAGAGTCTGACTATGTGGCTCAGGCTGGCCTTGAACCAAGATCCCCCTGCCTTCTCCTCCCAAGGGCTGGGATTTCAGGTGTGCAGCATTTCCACTTCAAAATCTTTAGTGCCTGGCTGGCTATTACGTTGATGGATGCTGAGATACTGAGTATGCATTTCACAGGGAGTTGGGAGGGAGCTAGAGCTAGTGCCCCAAACAAAGGCCAAACAGTGACTACTTCCCATTTAAAAAGGTTTCCTTCCTATCTTGCAAAAAATGGGGTGAGGGTTCCTGGAAGCCCCCACCTAGCAACTTCCAACTGTATCTCATTGGCCAGAGTGGGTCATATGACCAGCAAGATCAAGGTTGTGAAGTAAGAAAGAAGGAAAGGATGGAGATGGGAAAGGGCATTTGAAACTCATGCTAGGCCACCCAAGAGTGATACTGAGCACACTTCTGAGTTTTCACCTACCATTCTGGCTCAGTCTTTGAATTTCTTTAAAATAGATCCCAGGAACACTAGGAGTCATCACTAACACAAATGTTTACAAGATCCTATTAAACATCCTTGGTCAGCTTCCTCTCTCTCTACCTTAGAAGAGTTCTTCTGTAAGCAAATACACTATGAACCAGAGCCTGAACAGAATGGCCTGGGGTCTGGCACACTGCCCTGTAACCTAATTCACGTTCTAAGCAGCCGTCAGCACCCAGGCTAAATTCTGACTTCCTTCTGGACTCGAAGGCCAGAGATGGGGCCAAGCAGGATTGTGGACATATAGTGACAGAGAGCATCGAGAGAGCAATTTTCCTCTTTCTAAGCATTCTCCTAGATACCGTCTACACATGGAGGGAGAACAGTGCTGCCCAGACGGCTGTGGGGAAAGCAGACGTTGCACAGATCTGCCCACGGGCAGTGAGGGGTGCCAAGCGAGCCCTAAGACTGGGTCAGAAACCGTTTTACACTTGCGTATTGGGGGGCGGTTGGTCACTCTGCCAATAGACATGCTGACGTACACGGGGGGGGGGGGGGGAGCACAGGAGGAAATACCTCACGAGGCTTCAACCCTAGACAAGGAACTACAGGCAACTAAGGGAAGCTGACAGCCAGAGAAACTGTCTTCCCCAGGGAAGAGCATGCCAGCTGGTTATTCAACGTCGTGATCAACTCTGAAACCAAATAATTCAAGTAACATTATATGGACTGAGAAGGTTGTATTTATATATTTAAGGGTGTACACACACACACACACACACACACACACACACACACATTTATATATGTCCTCCAGAGGACCAGGGTTCAATACCCAACACTGTATCAAGTAGCTCACACCTACCTTAACTCTGGTTTCTGGTGATCCAATGCCCCCTGGCCTCCGAGGGCACCTGCACGCATGTGGTGCACACAAACTCATGCAGGCACACATATACACATAAATAAAAATGAATAAATCTTTAAAAAATAAAAAGGAAAAACCTCACAGCAACGGCTTTATACGTACCCCTGCCTAAACTCAATACCAAAAAGACTAGCAACCACGAGAGTAATAAAAATACATGGGCACTTTGCATTTTCTTCCTGTGATGGGAGAGCTAAGAGGAATGACCTGGGCACATGTCAGACCAGGATTTAGGAGAGCAGCCACTGCTTATATTGGCCAAGCAGGTGTTATGATGCCTGGAGCTTGATGTGCTGCTCTCTATAAACTAGCATGGGAACAAGGAAGCCACATTCCTAAAACCAACCCACTTCTTCCTTCTCACCATCTGGGTTGCACCAAATGCAGAGGGTACTGCCTGGAGAGTTACTCTTCTAGACCTACAGTGCCTGTGACTTCTTGTAAGAGTGCTGGCTAAGCTTGGGAAAACATAAGAAGATTTGAATCTCAACTTAGCTAACACATCTGAGTATGCCAAACAGTGATGAGCTGACTCATAGTTCATGTGAATCATCCTTACAGTTCGGCAATGAAGAAAGATGCTCTTTCTTCTTCTTCCAAATGGAAGTTCCTTTTCTACTCCTGATTTTTGTTTTTGTTTGTTTTGTTTTGTTTTTAGAGACAGGGTTTCTCTGTGTAACCCTCCTGGCTGTCCTGGAACTCCCTCTGTAGACCAGGCTGTCCTCGAACTCACAGAGATCCACCTGCCTCTACCTCCCGAGTCGGGGATTAAAGGCATGTGCCACCACTGCCTAGTCACCACTGCTGGTTTTTAAAAAAGCTTTCTGCGTGGGAATTTGACATTGCCCATAAAAGGAAGAATTCTTGGGTGTGTATGATCTAGAATCCTTGTGGGTATAGGTGCCATGATCCAGAAATCAGAATATATAATATGTGAGAAGTATTTATGTACTCAGCAGAGAGAGTTGAGGCAGAGAATTCTGGCTGCCCCCTTGGCCCTTCCCACATCTTGAGTTTTGCTTAGGAGTTGGCTGCCCAGCAGGAGATTGTGTGTTTATATTCTATTCCATTAGGGGTTTTAGCAGTCCCAAGATGCCACTAACGTCATCTGCCTCCTGATAGTCACACTTTTACTGAGTGGCCTCTCAAGTTGTACTCAGCTGCAGTGGTTAGTTTTGTTTGTTTGCTTGGATTTTGGCTTGTTTGTTTTTTCATCAACTTGGCACAAACTAGAGTCATCTGGGAAGAGGAAACCTCCATTGAGGAATTGCCACCATCAGACTGTCCTGTGGGCATGTCTGTGAGGCATTGTCTTGATCAATGATTGATGTGGGAAGGACCTACCCACTGTGGGAGGTGCCTCTCCTGGGCAGGTGGTCCTGGGTTGTACAAGAAAGCAGGCTGAGCAAGCCGGTAAACAGCATCCCTCCGTGGGCTCTGCTTCAGTGCCAGCTCCAAGTTCCTGACTTGAACTCCTGCCTGAGCTCCCTTGATGATGGACTACAGCTGTGAGATGAAATGAGCTTTTTATTCCCCACATTGGTCAGTATTTTATCTCAAAAACAGAGAAGCAAAATAGCACACATCTTCCTCTGTGTCTCTGTCTGTTTCCCATTTCTGTGGGGAATAGTTGGGCCTGAGGAACTTCTAAAGGAAGGGAGCTTTCTTAGCCTTATGGTTCTGGAAGGTGGGAAGTCCAAGTTGAGCCGCCACATCTGTAAGGGTCTCGTGTCCCTTCAAAACAGGGAGAAAGTCAGAAAGGGGCAGGGGTCATTATAGAAAGGTAATACAGGAGCTGCCCTGCTCATACAACCCACTCTTAACAGCCCCAAGTCCTGTCCCACTCCCCCAAGGAGGGCATTATTCTCTTTTGTTAACCCGGTCACCTCTTAAAGACCCCGACTCCCAACCCCGCCACAGCAGCAATTCAACTTCTTGTAAGTTCCAGAGACGACATACCGTAGCAGTTTGCGTGATTCATAAAACGCCAAAATCATGGAAGGAGTCACTCCTGATTAGGGTCTAAAAGGCACTGGCTGCCATCTCTTCCTCCCTCCTCTATGACTACTCAACTCTAGAGAAAATGGCGGTCCTGCTGAACAGCTCTCAGGAGGGCCCAGCTAGCAAAGAACGGAGACCTCCAGATAACAGGCAGCAGCCGTGAGAAGTCTTACCAACAGCCATGTGTGAGCTTGGTGAGACATCCTCCTGCCCTTGGAGGGCATCCTTCTGCAGGAGTCAGATCATGGCAGCTTTTTAAAGGCTACTTCTCATCTCGGCCACTCTTGCAATTGTTTGATCTACTCAAAGTTGGTTGCTTTAATGTGCTAAGCTTTGGAATAATGCTCTGTGAGGTAATAGATAACCAAAACACCCAGCATGCTAAGGATATAATAGGTGCCACTTTGGGATCTTAGAAAGGTTCCTCCCAAGTAGCCCAGGTTGGCCTCTAATAAGGGAACCTCAGCCTCTCGAGCACTGGGATTACAGGGTCGCTGCTCCCCTGCCCCCATACTTGGTCAAGAGTGCACTCTTGTTTTTCCTCCCTATGTCCTAAGCTGGATCACAGTCATTCTAAGTCATGAGTCATCTTAGATCACGTGGATGACAGCAACACCTTAGGCTTGGAAGATAACCACCCAGAAAGAGCTCGGGCTCTGTATCCGTCAGGACACACCAGGTTTAACTGCACTAACACCCAACCTCAATTCCTAGTGGCTCAAACACAGTGGCATATTCCCTACTCCCCTAAATCTTTTGCCCGCAGAGTAATTTTTAGTACAGCTTCCCTCCACACTGAAGTACTTTCGCAAAGTTCCCTGGAAGGGGAAAAGTGAGAGGCCTGCCCGGGCAACTAGTTACTTTCCTGACACACACATGCTGGACTCAACATCTCACTGGCCAAAGAGAGGTGCATGGCCATATCTAACCCCAAGAGGGCAGAGATGTACAGCACTCTCATTTCAAGAGGGGAAAAAAAAAATACGGGAATATTTCTTCAGCAGCAAGACTAGGTTCAAAGGAACTCAATAGAATCACCAAGCCAATACTCCAGTCCTAGACTTTTATGCAGTAAAAAGTACCCAGACAAGAAATAAATGTCCATCTTATTATTGACTCAAGCCTGTGTCCTAAACAATAAAAGCATATAGTTATCAAAGAATGGATCAAAATGCTGCCTCCCTACTAACTGGTTCTAGAGTCATCGACAAGGAAAGACAAGACAGCCAATTGGAGAGTGTCTACTTGCCCTTACGGATCAACTAGCCATTCTTCTCCCTACTCTGTGGACAAGGAAGGTGACGTGATTGCCTCAACCAGGATCCCTTGCCTTCTGACATTAGGTTAGGTCAATGAGAGGCACTAGCGAGAGGTCACAGGAGAAATGCAGAGAACCCCCGGGGATTTTACCTGCCTCTGTACATCCGGAATTAAGTTCTTCTGCCCAAGAGCGACCCCTGTCACAGCCCATCTCTCTGTCTTCCAGTGACGTCTTACACAATCCAGGATCCCATGCCGAGAGCTTTTGTGTTACTAATTCTATTCACAAGGGCTCTACTCTCTTGACCTTCTAAAGACACCACCTCCATCCCCTCACATAGGAGGCTAGGATTTCAACACTTAAGGATCGGGAGGACACAAATATTCATGCAAGGGTATCCCATCAGCAAACAAGTTTCCACATCCTGAAGAGATACAAAGATTCTTTATCACCGGGTGGTGGTGGCCCACGCCTTTAATCCTAGCACTGTATTATTAGTGAGTATTACTGTATTTATGACTCTGGCTCGTACATCCTTGTTCCTTTACCCCAGTGACTGAGCCATTAAAGTGCTTGCCCAACCCTGCTCCCTACTCCTCCGTAGAGAGACCACCCATGCAATCTCCCGGCTGTCTCCAGTCTGCCAGCTAAATGGAGATGCTGTGGATCTAGAAGACAGCCAAAGGAGCCCGGCACCCAGGATGATCACGTGAACAGAGCATCTTGTCCTCGCACCAGCCCAAAGCCACCTGAGATGAAATGTATGAAGAACGTTTTTCTTGGTGTAAGCCACTGAGAGTCAATGCTTTATTACAGCAGTCCTCCAACATCGGCAAGCACAGTTTCCTGTGTATTAAAGTGAAAACCTCCTCAGAGTAGACGCCACCCCTACCTGTCCTGTTCCCCATGCTATTCCTTGCTCTTTGGATTCCTGTTTCTTTACTCAGTCAAATCTTCTCCACCAGTTGGCCTTCACTTTCTGGGGAAGGCTGAATAGGAAAAGTTCCTTCTTTAATGGGTGGGTTTGGTTAGGGCCCCTGTGGTTTGGAGCACCATCCCAGACACATTTGCCAAACTATGGGTGGACATGGCAGCCAAGAGGCTTGGTGAGAAGCTAGCAAGGGAAGACATAGCACCCCGGAGGCCAAGCCCACAGAGGCCAAGGTTAGGTCTTATTAAACACACCAGGGTGTCTGAGTCAGACCATTAAAGAGGGCACACAGGCATGTGTTTGCACTTGCGTGTCCCTGGCTCTTTAGATCTTGAGTTTCTGCCTAGAACTTCACAAACTATAAAATCTAGGGTTTTCCGAGCACAGGGGCCAGCACACTTGGATGGACTCCAACTTCTGCTCTAACGTGAAACAAATGCATGCTGGCCCACAGTTGAATCACAGTAACCGAAGACAAGGAGGAAGAGGAAAGCCTAGAACATGAGTTCCTTCAAAATATTGAACATCCCAAGTCCCCATGAAAGTTAAAAACATGAATTAGCTGGAGTTCAGGGGCCATTCTGACTTCCAGCTGTGAATGTTGTACTGTTGTGAGTGGACAGGAAGATGTAGACAGGAAGCAAGAACGGTCACTTCACCAGGCACCGGAGCACATACCTATAATTGCAGTATTCAGTGGATTGGTCAGGAGGCTCACATATTTGAGGGCAGCCTGGGCTATGAGGGAAGGTTCAGACCAGCTCTGGCTACATAATGAGACCCTGTCTAAAATAATAACAATAAAACAAACAAAAATGAGAAATCATTTCCATAATAGATGCAACGTGCAGGCTGTGATGCTTTAGGTTTGTGATTGTCTTAGGGAGGGTTTCTATTGCTGTGAAGAAACACCGTGACCATGGCAGCTCTTTTAAAGGAAAACATTTAATTGGGGCTGGCTTACAGTTCAGAGGTTTAGTCCATTATCATCCTGGCAGGAAGCATGGAGGCATGCAGGCAGACATGGTGCTGGAGAGGAGCTGAGAGTTCTACATCCAGATTAGCAGGCAGCAGGAAAACAATGAATTACACTTCCTCTAGAAAGGCCACACCTACTCCAACAAAGCCACAACTCCTAATAGTGCCACCCCCTATGGAGACCTATGGGGGCATTTTTTATTCAAACCACCACAGTGACTCTCAACTTGGCTGTAGAACAGATTCACATAGGATACTCTCAAAGCCACTTTTGGTCTGGACCCTACTGTAGAGATTCTGGTTTCACTGCTCTGGGATGTGGTCCGAGCATCAGGATTTTTGTTTGTTTGTTTGTTTGTTTGTTTTTCAAGACAGAGTTTCTCTGTGTAAACTCTCTCTAGTTTGGTCATCATGATATTTTTAAGCTCATTTGTGATTTTTAACATGTAAAGGAAGTTAAGAACTATAGCTCTTGATTCTAGAAGCTAGATTCAGGAATGTATTCAGCAAGCTACTGAGCATACACGTATCTGTTACATGTACAATAATAGTAATTCCCAATTTTAACTGAGATGTAATTCACATAAAACTCATCTCTTAAAAGTGTAGTTTAGTGACTTCTACTATGCGTGAATGTGAATCACTGTTATCTACTTCCAGGGCATTTCATCACCCCCGTGTTGGACTGAATATTTGTGTCCTCCCGATCCTTACGTGTTGAATTCCTAGCCTCCTATGTGAGGGGATGGAGGTGGTGTCTTTAGAAGATCAAGAGAGTAGAGCCCCTGTGAATAGAACAGAATAGAATTAGTAACACAAAAGCTCCCTGCTCTGTGCCAAGCTCAAATGAAGACAGCTACCTGCCATGCAAGAAGAGGGCTCTCTGCACACATGGGACCTGTTAGCACCTTGGCTACTGGCTTCCTCACCTCCAGAGCTGAGAAACAATCACCTGCATTAGCCACCTAGTTTGTGGTAATCCATCACTCACCTCAACTAAATAACGCTTCCAAAGGAACTAAGGACTGTGGCAGTCAGTCCTGCATCCCTCAGCTCCCGGCAACTGCCAATGTAGTCTCTACTTTGGTTCATTTGCCCATCGGAAACATTTCCTGTTCTTTTCCTCTTCCTCCTCCGCTTCTGTTTTCTTTTTTCTTTTCCTTTCTTGAGCTAGGATCTTAATCTGCGGCCCAGTTGGCCTTGAACTCTTCAGCATTTTCTGCGTCAGCCTCCAAGTATTGGCAGAAGTGTGAGCCACTGTGCACAGCTTATTCTGGACATTTCAAATACGTGGAATACTGTGGTATGAGGTCTTTTCCTCTCCTGGTATGTGGGGCGTTTACCCACCACCCCCACAGCTTCCCAGAGTGTTCTTGAGTGTGAGCAGCAGGAAATATTAGATAGAAGGATTTATTGCGGAGAATCTTGCGGAGATAAACAGATAGAAAATAAAGGATAGTCTCAAGAGGGCCTGGAACCTTTTCCAACAGGCCCCGACTGTCTCTGCCCCAGGGTTTTTATAGAGACGCCCAGGGGTGGAGCAAATGACCTCCTCCTCCAGCACAGCCAAGTGCAGACCATCTCAGACACCTGCACTCAGGCCCGTGGTCCTAATCATCCTCTATGTGGATCTGCTGGGTAAAGCCACGAGGAACCCGAGAACGGCCCCCCACACTGGTATAATATTTTCAATGTTCTTCTGTGTTGTAGCATAGATCCATTCTTTATTCCAGGGCTGGGCAAGACAGTATACACCTGTAATCCCAGCACTTGGGAGTTTGAGGCAAAAGGAGTGTGAGTCCTGGGCCAGCTGGCTTTGCATAGCAAAGCCTTGTGTCAAAAACAGGCCGGGCAGTGGTGGCGCACGCCTTTAATCCCAGCACTTGGGAGGCAGAGGCAGGCGGATGATCTCTGTGAGTTCGAGGCCAGCCTGGGCTACCAAGTGAGTTCCAGGAAAGGCGCAAAGCTACACAGAGAAACCCTGTCTTGAAAAAAAAACAAAAAACAAACAAACAAAAAAAACCCACTAATGAAAAAAATTCAAGGACAAAATCCTAAATGAATCAATAAAATAACAAATCAACAAAAATGAAAAACTGTTTCTTTGTACAGTGAAATAATATTCTATCACGTGGCTCAGTCATGTTTCACCTGCTCATCAGCTGAAAGCCCCTGGTGCTTCCTCCTCCGCTGCTCTGAATGGCACTGTGGTGAACTTCTGCATCCGAGTTTCTATTTCCTCAATGTGCATTTCCCACTCTTCAATATGTAAGTAAGAGTGGCCTGGTTGGAGCCCGTGGTAATTTCCTGTAACTTTCTGAAGAGCTGGCCAGCTGCGTTCAGCTGCATCATTCTGTGTTTGTACCAGGAGAATGCCAACATTCTCCATTTAGAAAACAAACAAACAAGGCAAGCCACTCAGGGAGACGTAATGTGGCATTCACAGATTGGCGTTTCTCTGAGGACCAACGCTGTGGGCCATTCACACACACACATTGCATTGGTGTTTTATCTGTATGTATGTCTGTGTGAGGGTTTTGGATCTCCTGGATTTGGAGTTACAGACAATTGTGAGCAACCATGTGGGTGCTGGGAATCAAACCCCTGTCCTCTGGAAGATCTGACAGTTTTCTTAATCACTGAGCCATCTCTGTATCCCCACCAGGGCTTTCTTGCTCATTGTATTCTTCTGTTTCTTTGTCCTTGCTTTATAAAACCAGATGGCACTGTGGGCCATTCACATACGTGACGGGAGCGCTTTGTCTTCACATCTCCCTTCCGTGTTTGAGACAGAGTAGCCCAGGTTGGCCTTGAACTCTCTGTCCTCCTCCTACATATACCAAGCTCTGGAATCCAAAATGTGCTTCCCCATACCAGGGGTTTTCTTTGCTCATTTTAAAATTGGGTTACTTATCTGTTTACTGAGTTGTAAGAATTTTTTATCATGGGTTGGGGATTTAGCTCAGTGGCAAGAGCAAGTCCCTTGTTCCGGTCCTCAGCTCTGGGGAGGCAGGGGGGGTGGATTATCTATTTTGGATAGTAGATCCTCACCACACGTATCATTTGCAAATATTTCCCCCTGTTCTGAGCAGAATCACCTTTTAAAGAATTATTATTTTATTTTATGTATATGAATATTTTACCTATCTGTTTAGCTGTGCACCGGGTGCAAGTCTGATGCTTGTGCAGGCCAGAAGAGGGCATTGGATCTCCTGGAACTGAAGTTATGGGTAGTTGTGAATCACCCTGTGAATGCTGGGAATCGAACCCAGGGCCTCTGGAAGAGCAGCCAGTGGTATTAACCACTGAGTCACTGGCTCAGCCCCAGAACCACTTTTTTTTGTTATTGCCCTTAGAAGCCCAAAAGTCTGGGGTGCTGAGAAAATCTAATTTGTGCATTTTTCTTTGATTACTTGTGTATTTGACAGCATAGAAATTTTGATAACTAATACAGTGGCCTGTCATCTCCCCCTGCCCCTTCTCAGAGCCTCAGTCTCCCCAGTTTCCCAAGTGCTGGGATCACAGGCGTGTACCACCACGTCTGCTACAGGATGGCTTTTTGCAAAGGTAAAGTGCTGGGTGATAGTGAGGGAAACAAAAATCCTGGCTGCAAAGCTGTCTAACTTGAGGTGAAGTGACAGGGTTTCAGCGGATGCACAGAACGGTGCTCACTGCGCCATCATAAGCTAGCTTATTCACTAAGGGAATCTCAATAGCAGCAACAACAAAACATGTTGATGCATATTTTAGATTTGTCTTTATTTTATGTGTAAGAGTGTTTTACCTGCATACATGTCTGTGCACCGTGTGTATAACCTGGAGCCCAAGGAAGCCAGAAGAGGGAACCAGATCCTCTGGAACTGAAGTTACAGGCAGCTGTTAGCTGCCATGTGGGTATCGGAAATTGAACCTGGATCCACTGGAAGAGAAGCCACTACTCTTAACCACTGAGCCATCTCTGTAGACCCAGGAAATGCATAATTTTGATCAGCAGCAACTGCATCTCAGAAACACACATTCAGAAAGTATGAACAGGTTTCTCTGCGTTTTCTCTTCTCCCCTCTACTTGATTAGTTACCCAAATCATGTGTAATATACACAGTGACCACATTAATTAACCCCTCCTCCAATTTCAAATCTTTTTTTTTGCGGGGGTGATAAATGTATCTTTGGGGGTGGTGAGTGCAGGAAAGAGGATTGCCCACAGTCCATAAGTTCAGAGTTTAATTCCGTTTCAGTGAGACCGCGGATGAAGCTTATGGGAGGCCACTGTTTCAGACTAGCCTCCGCACAGGCCTGGCAGACCAGACTAAACCAAAATGGAGTCACTCCTGCTAAGTGACGCGTGTCAATCTTCAAACGTAGAGCACACGTCTTACAGCCACCAAGCGGAACCTGGTTGATGTATGAGTCAGCACAGCAGGGAAATCCTCTCTTCTTTCACCTCGGCAAGAGAAGCCAGGGCTTGCTTGCTTTTTACCTTTGTTTCTTCCTTCCTTCCTTCCTTCCTTCCTTCCTTCCTTCCTTCTTTCCTTCCTTTCTTTTTTGAACATTTTTATTGATTCTTTGGGAATTTCACATCATGTACCCCAATCCCACTCACTTCCAAGTCCTTCCGTGCCCACCCTCCACCAAAAAGAGGTAACCTCTCCCCGAAAAGAAAATAAAAACTGAAAGTTCAAAACAAAACAAAAACCATCTTGCCGACTGCGCGGCCGTGACCTGCTCCTCCACCAGCTGCATCCCTCTTTCACTCTTGTCTCGGCTGTTGCATCTCCAGTATCTCCAGTTCCGCTGTGCGTGGACCGTTTTTCTCCTCTGTCCTTTCCGCCTTCCCATCATATATATCCGTTCACCGTAGCGGCATTGGAACCTGCGGTGTGTCACGCAGTCCACCCTTTTGCCCAAACAGCTTTACTTGCAAATGTTCATGGCAATGAGTCATTGGTCTGGTTCAAGGCCTCTGGCTTCTGCTACACTATCAAAACTGGACCCTCGCCGAGACTCCTCTTGGATTTCTTGCTGTTGTCCTGAGTCCTGGAGATCCTGCAACCCTGGTTCCGCAGGACCAGCCCCTTCACGAGCTCCAGTAGCTCAGAGATGGGATAGATGTTGGAGTGGGCCAAGTCCAAGCCCTAGATCTGGGCTTGGGTGGTAGCTGAGTTGGTCAGTCCACCAGCTCTTCTGTGCCCACACCACAGGGCCAGCCACCCCACCCCCACCCCCACTGCCCAGGTGAGGGGAGGGGCCAGCTCTCCTGTGCTGTTTACTTACTACACACACACACACACACACACACACACACACACACACACATTGCATTGGTGTTTTATCTGTATGTATGTCTGTGTGAGGGTTTTGGATCTCCTGGATTTGAAGTTACAGACAATTGTGAGCAGCCATGTGGGTGCTGGGAATCAAACCCCTGTCCTCTGGAAGATCCGACAGTTTTCTTAATCATTGAGCCATCTCTGAATCCCAGCCAGGGCTTTCTTGCTCATTGTATTCTTCTGTTTCTTTGTCCTTGTTTTATAAAACCAGCTGTAGTTTTATAAAAAGAGAAAGAGGTACCGCACAAAGCTGGAGCAGCACACAAAAGCCAAAGCTTCCTTTAAACTAGAGCTGAGTGTAGCAGCAGATGCCTTTAATCCCAGCACTCGGGAGGCAGAGGCAGGAGGACCTCTGTGAGTTCAAGGCTAGTCTGGTCTGCACAGTGAGTTCCAAGACAGCCCTGGCTACACAGAAAAAAACAACAACAACAAAAAAAACCAACAACAATAAAAGAAGAAGGAGGAGGAGAAGAAGAGGAAGAAGAAGAAGAAATCTTTAAATTAAATTTGTCATCCTTCTGTCTTTTATTATGGGTCAACAATTGGGAGCATGGGCATTAATGAATGAAAACTCCATTCATAGTTTGAGACTCTGCCATTGGTTAAAGAAATCGTAGATCATCTCCAAAACCTAAAGAGTTCAAAACACTAGCACCACCCTAAGCCTAAAACTCTCGGGGTTGGGTTTAGCGGACTCTTAACAAGGACACTGATTCAGGGCAGTTGCCTTGCACCGCTAGAGAAAAAGCCACAGCAAGGATGACTCTAAGACAGCCCCAGACAGAGCTGCCTCGCTGCAAGGACCTGGGCAGCTGACTGAGGGAAGGAAGAGTCTTAACTGTTCCTGCTCAGGCACACACTGTCCTGCCCTCCATCTTCTCTCACAGGAAACCCATGTGCCGTCTAGTCTTTGCGTGAAACAGTTTATCCTATATAAGGCACGAGAGCATCATCTGACATTAGGGACCTTTTCCTCTAACGCCTGTTCTTTCGTTCTGTACTCTTACATGCCCTTGGAGGAGAGAGAACAGGAGGGATGCAACTGTGGAACACACCAGAGACTTAATAGCACTAATTTATCTCTTTTGGAGCCCAAGTCTTATTTGGGGTTATTGTAAGGTAGACCTGAAAGCCATACACAGATTGAATGCAGTTTCTTTTCATTACAATGAACACTCTGACAGAATGGCTTCAAGGTGGAGGACTCAGAGCTGGGCACTGGGATGCAGGGCTGAGGGGGGCTTTCAGCGTCTAATCTTTGCATTGAGAACACAAGGTCCTGAGTGGTACAATTGTTCCCCGGCTCTGCATGCACCTTCAGAGTGGAACTAAGATTAAAAACCAAGCAGCAGTGTGGAGCACTTGAGTCAGGGCCTCAGCCTTTCTCACTGAAGGGTAGAAGGACAGAAGAGCATCAGCTCGCTTACGCTGAGATGTCCCTGCAGAGTCTGCTAGGCAGTTCTCACCACACTTCCCAGAGCCTCTTAAATAGATGTAGGGGTCATGACTGTGACACAGTTGTTCTGTTTTTCATTTCCAGCAGGCAATAGATGTTTGTCTAGGTGAAGTTAAGAATAGATACATATGATATATATACATATATGAGATATATATATAGATATATATGATGTATATATATCATATGTATCATGCTTTCCTTGGAGGGGGCTAGAAGGTTCAGAAGGAAAGCATTAATGACCTTCAAAGGCTTACTGCTGAAGTTCTGGAGAACACCAGAAGACCTGGGTGGGGAGTGGTGGAGACACTGGGCAAAGAGCAGATGGTCTTTGCTCCCAGTCATGAGCCACAGCCTAGACCCTGGGATTCTATCTCACGGAGAGAGCAGAACCCCCAGGGAACTGCATGCCAGGATAAATATGCAGCCTTGGGCTCTATGCCCAGCTGAGGAGAGAGTGACTAATGCTCCTGTGGGACAGCTCTCAAAAAGGAATGCAGTGGCTTCCAGAGCATTGCCTTTCTGCAGAAGCAGGGCTAAGTCTGGACAAAGTTGAATTCAGGATGAGCGTCTGAGAGTCACATCCCATTCCCACCCATCGGGAGTCTACGACTTTTTCGTCCCTTAGTCCCACCTCCTTCCATCAAAACTTACCTGCTCCATATATCATCCTTTCAGGGGTTCTCACTTGTTTAGTAATGCCCGAGTTCGTGTAAGGACCTCAGCAAGTGCACACTTAGACTTTAAGAGGCGCCTTTGGTGCCTGCGCTCAACAGGGTGTGCTATGCGGATTCTGGAATTCCCTCCTTGCAGTACTGTAATTTTTAATATCTGCCATCCTCTTTAGTGACTTGGACTGGAATCTTTCCATTTCATGAAAAACAATTTTAAAATTCCATCCAGTCTGGTGAACTTTTGTTCGGAGGTATTCAGCATCTCCAAAGGTAACCAAAAATGCAATAGTTGGCGAAGACTGGAGCGGAAAGTCTTATGACTTAGCAGCAGGTGTGTGGCTGTTAGGAACCACAAGCTAATCCCAAACTTTCCTACAAAACTGACCAAGGCTTCAGGGAGGGGCACACCAGACTCTCAGAGGTCATACCTCAGACTCTACCCTGCTGAGGAAAACAAAAAACCAAAAACCCTGCTATGAGGCAGCTTAAAATATACCAGGGGAGAAAAGACCTACAGATCGATAAAGTTGCCCTCAGTGTCCATGGGGGCTTCAAAGTCCCATGTGGAAATTCCGAGCCAATAGGTGCTTGAGATATTTGCATATAACCTATGCACATCCTCCCGTATTATTGAAATCCCCTCTAGATTACTTACAATACTTAATACAATGCAAATGCCCTATAAATAGTTGTTTAGGGAATAATAACCAAAAGGGGTCTGTACATGTCCAATACAGACACAGATATTGGATATGCATGTAGGTTACAGACTTCACTATGTGTTTTTATCTGTTTTGGTTGAATCTGTAGTTACGTTCCATAACTGCAAATTCAATATAAAAAAAACCTACAAAAATTATAGAGGAGCCAACTATAAACTATATAGCGATATCTAAGTTTCTTCTTTTTTCTCCCTGGAGGACTCTTCTCCATTTCTTCTGTTCCCATCAGGCTATGGCCTCATTGCCTCAGGGAAAGAACGTAGCAAGAGAGAAAATATGGGTATAGCTTGAGAGTGGTTTGCTCCTGATTTGTTCAAAAGCTGAGATGCTTGGCGTGTTCTAGGATTGAGTTGTTGTGAAGGAGACAAAAGGAAGAGAATTTGTGTCGTCTCTGAACTGGGAAGAGACGTCCATGGGGGAGAATAAAAAGGGGAGAATTTGTGAGTTCTAAGGGCAGGAGTGACGGTGTCCGGCAACACAGTCACCAGGAAGGAGAGAAAACCCTAGAGAGAAACAGCTGTGTGTAAGCTGATTGGCGGCAGCCTGGCACACACTCCACCTCTCAGGCAGGGCAGAAAACTCTAGAAAGCTGGAGAACATAACAAGGACACAGGGAGGGGACAGCACATCTCAGCAGTAACCAATGCGGACCAGGACCCCAAGGTCTTCCTGATTCCGTATGCCTGTCCCCATTCCCCTCATATCTTGGCATTGAGGATTCTGGCAACCCCAGAAAGAGATGAAACTGTCTTCCCACTAGCTAGATGGGAAAAGACTCAAAGTCAGAAAGCAAGGAGAATTGTAAAGTCTTGTTTTTCACAGATTTAAGTTTGTGCCCAGGTTTTACTACCCAAAAGTTGGCTGGTGTCGTGGGAGAAAAGGATGCAGATAGTCTCAGGGCTGAAGGAGGTTGGCATCTGATTGTGGAGAGCCAGTCTGAAGTCTCCTGGGTTGCCCAAACTACCACCACAGAGAAGAATTCAACGACTTATTCATTTCTCTGTCTAAGCAAAAGCTATGTGCTCCGGCAAAGTAATGTGTTGCTTTGGATCAAAAAGATCTCGCTGCTAATCTTGCCATTGCTTTTAAAAAGCATGAGTCACCCTAGAACTGCCATGACTTAAAGCAGCTTGTTAAGCACCTTAATATATGTTTGTTGGTGGGGTGAACCCTATGGTGAGAATTACTAAGACACAATGTTTACTTAAAAAACAAGCTGAGGGAGATTTGGAACTTTCCCTAAAGCTAAAATGGATTCATCTGAGCATGTGGATGACACTCGTGGGAATCACTTGAAGGAGAATGCTAATTTTGGCAATGGATGCAAGGTCTTTCTCGTTTCTCATTTGGTTCTTAATCTGCACACCTTGCAAATGAGCATGTTTCAGCCCGATTGGATGATTCAGGATTTCCCCAGGAATGTAATCCGCAGTCAGTGTTCTCTGCCACCCGTTTGCTTAAAAAAGAAAACAAAAACAAAACAAAACAAAACTAGATTCATTTTTTTGAGAAGTTTTAAGTTTGCAGACAGAAAATGAGCAAAACTTAACAGCATCTTACATTAGTGGGGTACAGTTGATAAGCGATCGATGAGCCAAAACGGGAAGGCTATTCTTAACTGAAGTTCATAGTTGATGCTGGGCTCAGTCTTGGTGCTGCACATTCTTTGAGCTTGCATAAATACGCGGTGGCCAGTGTCCATCAGGATCATGGAGAGTGGCCATTGTCCTAGAAGTCCTCTCTGCTCCCCCTACTCATCCCTGCTCCCCTCATCCCTCCAGCCCGGGGAAACGCCCAATTTGTTTTTATTAATCACACCGCTCCAGAGAGCATGGACATCCAGTGAATTCAAGCACTGTTTATCGTTCTCATCAGTTTAGTGGTCCTGGGAGCCAGGCTCTCTACACTGTATTACTTTCAATCGTGTTCTAGTCTTCAGCAGCAGCCAAGGGTATGCATCTCCATGGCTGTACTTGTACTTCTGCCTTTGATGACTCCGGGTCAGCGTTATGTCAGAGTCCTATTTCCAGGTTCCAGCAGAGTCCACACAGCCACTGTCCCACGATGTGTAAGGATGGATCCTGACAGTATGAAATGACCTAGCTCTTCAACAGCAGCAGCCAACGCTAGAACACAAATTGATTTTTGTTTTCACTTGTGAACTAAATGTCTGGATTTGGTCCACCTTCTTCTCAAAGAGGCATATTCTATTAAGTCAACAAGGTTTTGGCCATTTCTCTTGATTAAATTCTGGTTTCCCCATAGGAAACAGAGAATAAGGAAACCATTTCTGGAATGTAATGTAGGGAACATGTCTTTCGGTTTAATGTTGCTTTTGGTGTTTAAAGCACGTTTAGACCTTTCTCACAGGGCTGTCTCCTGAGTTGGGGCACAGTATTAGTTCGCCCGTGAAGAGCATTTTATTACATCCAATTTTTACTCTGGAATTTTCTTTTGTTCACAGTTCCATTGTTCATCAAAAGTTTCCACAGCATCATCTCTTGAATATTATTTTTAGAGGATTTATATAGTCTTTCCCACCAAGCAATAGTCAGTAATAGAATGACAATGTAGTGAACACCAAACTAAGAAAATCTCAGCATTTTCAAATATCAGAGTCCTGACCTGGAGCATGCAGAATGTCACAGTTTGCAAGCTAAAGGGGCCTCTTGGGAGTCAGCACGAATGGATCCTTGCACCGCAAGACCATGTTTTTATACCACACTACTTTAAACGAACGAGTCATATTTGCTTAGAATGTGTCTCCACAGCAGATGGAAGCCCTCAGCCAGACGCCTGAACTGCACTGAAAAACACTGCAAGAATATTTTTTTTTTTTTTTTTTTTTGGTTTTTTTCGAGACAGGGTTTCTCCGTGTAGCTTTGCGCCTTTCCTGGAACTCACTTGGGAGACCAGGCTGGCCTCGAACTCACAGAGATCCGCCTGGCTCTGCCTCCCGAGTGCTGGGATTAAAGGCGTGCGCCACCACCGCCCGGCACTGCAAGAATATTTTGTACCTACAATTCACTTTATCTTATGATTTAAAAAAAAAAAAAAATCTCCTTTGGGATGTAAGCTTAAAGTTTTTTCTGCCCCACCTTATATGGAAAGGGTCGAAGGAGTTAGGCAACAGCAATTAATTAAAAGGAGTTTCCTCAAAATAAATTAATTAATAAATTAAAAAGGGGGGGTTCCTCTGAGCTGTGCAAGAGTCAGCCTGGTTCTCGGGTCCCTATTTCCTTGATTGGGGGGATTTTCCTTTGCATTGGCAATGGCTGGCAATGCTGAGGCCCTGGCTAGCCACTTTCCATGTAGGATTTTCAGCCTCTGGGCTGAAGGGAAGCTAAGTAGAAACCTCTAGCTACTGCAGAATCCCAGCCATCCTGTCTGCGCGTGATCCTGCAGAGCCCATTAGGAGTGTGAACAATTTTCTTCATGAGACTCCTGCAGTCATTTCCTAGATACCAAGACTGTGAGAGTGGCCGTTTGGGTTTCACAAGTGAGTTATAGGAGTTCCTTGCATAGTTTAGAGGTCATCACCTTGTCACTTACATGGTTTGCTAATACAGTCAGTCCCCAGTATCCTGGATCCCATGTCCATATATTCAACCAACCACACAGACTGAAAATATTTTCGAGGAAAGAAAAAGTGTCTTTCCTGAAGATGTGCAGGTTTCATGGTTCCCTAAATAACATATATGCCATAAAACTATTCATACAGCATTCACACTGTGTTTCGTATTATTGTATGTAATCCAGTAACTGTTGGAAGTCTTCGAGAGTTGCACAGGCTACATGCAGACACCGCATGTAGGGAACCTCAGTTTTGATATCCACGGGTGGGGGTGGGGTGGGGTCCTAGAACCAATCCTTAAGAGCGTTGTCTCCCATTCACAGGTTTCTTTTTAACCTTGCTGATTGTCTCCTTTGCTGTGCATAATTTTTAAACTGGATGTGGCCTTCCTTGCTTATTCTTTGGTTTTATTGCCTGTGTTTGGATTATCATATAGCCAAGATATGGAAACAACCTCAATGTACATCAAAGAGGTAATTAAGTTAAAATGAGGTCATTAATGTGGATCCTAATCCAACCAGACTGGTATCCCAGAGGAAAAGGAAATAAAGACTCAGGAGGGCTCAAAAGGCCGGCCACATGAGCACACAGATTTTCAAGACAAGAACTCAGAAGAAAACATCTGTGCCAGCGCCTCAACCTCAGAACCCACAGTGTGGACAACTGGGAGCCAGCCGTACAGGGCTGCGGTAAACACCTCCCTGTCCATGGTGCTGTAACAGCCTGGCACACTAACCCATCACATCTGCATCCCTGGGGGCTGCGTTTGACATGCTCACTCTCAAGCCTCAGCCAAGGCCTGTGTGACCAGCACCTCTGGGAGCAGAAAGCCTTGAATCTGTGTTAGCAGTTCCTCCCAGGAGTTTGGGCAAAGCTGATCCAGAGCACGGCTTCTCAGCTGGCCACGTGTTAGGATCACCCAGGCAACTTCTAAAAAGAAGTGTCCCCTGGGTCCACTGTGACATTCTGATTCAGTCGTCCAAGAGTTGTATGCTGGAAGGTAGCAAGAGTGTATCCAGCTTCAGTATTATTTGAGAGGTCTCCTGCTGGCTCCAAGGTGCAGCCAGGGTTGAGATCCATGCCTAATCTAAAGCCTGCTTGGTGTCAGGCAGAAACTTCAGGGAAAGCCTACTCATCACAGGAAGTGTGGGGGAAACTGAGGCAGTGTATTACCTCCCTAACCAAATGAACTTTTTTTGGTAGTATGTGACTTGAAGAACGTGGTCATTTGAATGGAAGTGGCCCCCATAATCCCAAAGGGAGTGGCACTATTAGGAGGTGTGACCTTGTGGAAGTAGGTGTGGCCTTGGTGGAGGAAGTGTGTCACTGTGGGGGTGGACTCTGAGTCTTCCTGTGCTCAAGCTACTCCCAGTGTCCCAGCTGACTTTCTGTTGCCTTCTGATCAAGATGTAGCCAGCCCCATGACACGGCCATGCTCCCGCCACGATGATAATGGACTGAACCTCTGAACTGTAAGTGAGCCACCCCAAACTGAATGTTTCCCTTTATAAGAGTTGCCGTGGTCATGGCGTCTCTTCACAGCAATAGAAACCCTAACTGAGACAGAGAACAACCCTGATTTATTCTCCAGAGATAACAGGGCAATCTTTCTGCCACCTTCATATCTAGCTCCCTTCTGTGACAGGGGACACCCTAATACCAAGGGCTCGGACACATCTTAGTGCAACAGAAAGCCGGACCAACCACGCAAAGAGTCAGAGCCTCAGAGACAGAGAAATACCTCTGTGGCTAAGAGCACTTGCTGCTCTTGCAAAGGACTGGGATTCTGTTCCCACACTCACACCAGGTGGCTCACAACCCCCTAGAGCCCCAGCTTCAGGGATTCTGATGCCCGCTTCTAGTCTCTGTGGGTAACTGCATACATGAGTCCTATCTCAGTCAGTGTTCTATGCTGTGAAGAGACACCATGACCAGGGCAACTCTTATAAAGGAAAGCATTTAACTGGAGGCTTGCTTCCAGTTTCCAAGGTTTAATCCATTATCGTCCTGGCAGGGAGCATGTGGCAAACAGGCAGCTTGGTGCTGGAGAAATAGCTGAGAGCTACATCCTGATCCACAGGCAGAGAGAAAGAGACTGGGGCTGGCATGGGCTTTTGAAACCTGGAAGCCCACCCCTAGTGACACATTTCCTCCAACAAGGCCACACCCCCTAATCCATAGGTTCATCAAACCTATGGGGGCCATTCTTATTCAAACCACCACAGGTCCATACACATACAGAATACATCGCACCATTAAAAGTAATAAAAATACATCTTAAAGAATTTTTTAGATTTGTTTATTTTCATTTTATGCGTGAGTATTTTATCTGCATGTGTGCAGTACCTGTGGAAGCCAGAAGAGGATGTTGGATCCTCTGGAACTGGAGTTATAGAGAGTTATAAACTGCCATGTGGGTGCTGGGAACTGAACCTGGGTCCTCTGCAAAAGCAACCAGTGCTTTTAACTGCTTAGCCATCTCTCCAGCCCCAATAAAAATTCATCTTAAAAAACAAACAAAACAAAGGTCAGAGGCTCTGGGTCTGGTGCTACTGTCTGTCTGTCTTGCCTGGAATGGGCATGGGCAAGCCTCTTCCAAGACGGCTTGAGGACTTCTGATGCTGTCTTTCCTAATGGCTTAGGAAGACTTGTATTTTAAGCTTCTAGACTCTCCACTTGGGATTTTATTTTATTTTTTTTAAAATTATTTATTTTTATTTTATGTGCATTGGTGTTTTGCCATGAGTGTCAGGTCTCCTGGAATTGGAATTACAGACAGCTGTGAGCTGCCATGTGGGTGCTGGGAATTGAACCTGGGTCCTCCGGAAGAGCAGTCAGTGCCCTTAACCGCTGAGCCATCTCTTCAGCCCCTCCACTTGGGATTTTATAAACAGCACCCTGTTGAGGTGTAAATGCTTTTAACATGTAATGAGACATCTTTTTCTGAATGTGTTTGCATTCTTGAAAGAGATAAACCCTTGGGTCATGGGGAAATAATTCTGGAGGTGGGGTGTTGCACATTAGCAAACTGGTAAGAGAGATGGAATTAGGAAAAGACAGCAACAATGTGAATGGAGACAATCTGTAAGGATTCACCATGCACGAACCCTGGACCCAGAGCACCCGTTCATTGTCTCCCTTCATCTTTACAGCAATGGAGAAGATAAATGGGGAGAACCGAGTGTAAACCACTCACACCCACACAGTTTACTGTCTCTGTGAGCATGGTTTCCACTTCTGCCTTCGGAAATATGACTCTGGGAAGTCTGCCCACAAGGGTGAAACTGTCAATAACTGTAGATGAAGTTTTCTTGTGTCCCACCTGGCCCACAGTCAGGACAAATCTCTCTCACCTGCCAGTCCTGTAGCCACTCAGACCCAAATAAACACACACAGGCTTATATTATTTTTAAACTATGGCCATGGCAGGCTTCTTGCTGGCTAGCTCTTTTATCTTAAATTAACCCATTTCTATAAATTTATATGTCACCATGTGTTCTGTGACTTTACCTGTGTGCCATTACATGCTGCTCCCTGGATGGTGGGCTAGTGTCTCCTGACTCGGCCTTCCTCTTCCCAGAATTCTCCTTGTCTGCTTATCCCACCTATACTTTCTGCCTGGCTACTGGCCAATCAGTTTTTTATTTATCAGCTATTCAGAGCAACACATTCACAGCATACAGAACATTCCACAGCACCTCCCCTTTTCTGTCTAATCAAAAAGAAAGGGTTTAACTTTAACATAGTAAAATTACATATAATAGAACAGTTATCAAGCAAGAATCACAGTTACAATATCTAGTCCATTTATATTTGGCAAATTTAAAGAAAATATTCTATTTATCCTATATTTGTGAGCCTAAGTTTTCATATCTAACTTATCTTTTATCATAACTAAGGAAAATTATAACTAACTAGTCTTCAACTACATCAAAGACCTCAGAAGGATACAGTATTACCTAAGTAAACAGGAAGAACATTGTAAGCAACTTCCAAAAATCTAGAATGACAAAGACAGCTGCCTGCCTGGTCAGTCATCCAAAGTTCCTTTGCAACTTTGGGGCATCCTTCTTCAGTCCATAGGCCTAGAGTCTCTCAGTCACTTTTCTCTGTGTCTTGTAGAATGTCTGGCAGTTTCTTCTACAAAGCAGGAACCTGAAGGACCATTTCGTCTTGCAAAGTTCAGTGGTCACCTTTCTTGGGTCCTGCATGTCCAGTCGATACAACATTTTGTCAAGCAGTCCAGGGATTGTGGGTTCGTATCCCACCTGGGGTGCCAGGAACCAAGAGAGCTGTCTTGGCCCCACCTCAGAGGCAGGTCATAGGTAGGCGTGACAGTTACTGGAAGCTTCAGTGGGGGTAGTACTTCCAGGTCAAAGCTGGAACAGCCACCCACTACAGATAACCTTTATTATTACTGTCCTAAAAGTATCTCATTAGCCTCGCCGGCTCTCCAAGGGTCCCTTGGCAGTCTCTGCCTTGCAATATCTGTTTCCCTTCTGTCTAACCATAATCAGGCTTTCCTTCTGAAAGATCTACCTTAGACCAGACCCCTCAAATCTCATAAATATCACACACGGCCCTCCCCTTGGTAGATGCTACATATACCAAGCTGGTGTACTTTGGGGACAGCTTTTTTTGGAAAATGTCTTGTCTTGCCTTCAGAAACATGTACTTTTGCCCAACCTTGCAACAATAATATGCTTTGAGACCATTTAAAAGTACTCAGTCTGGGACTCTTAGAAAAATGTGATAAGGGTGCTGAAATGTAGCTCTCCACGACTGATGGCTGCTGCAGGGGTACAGTTCTAGCCATGTATCTACACTGCTTCCCTGTAACATTTTAAGTTACATGATACATTTTTTTTTCTCTACAAATAGCCAACCATGTGGTAATCATCCCAGAGAAGCCTGAATTTACAATGGCTCCCTTACACTGGCCATGTTTTAAGTCTGCTGAAGCCAGGAGGATGGCACTTTCAGACGCTTTAAAGGAATGTATGCAAGCTTAGACATTACAGTTCATTCCACAAAGCTGCCTACCCATGGCCACTGTGTTCCTGGCATCTGGGTGTGGCCCACTGCCCACTTACCCTGAAGGCTTCTGTTTCCTGATCCCCACTCCCTATAGCCACCTTCCCCTATCCCTGGCTAGATGCCTACGCTATCTTGCAATCCCTCCCAGGATGCCCATGATCCTGGAAGTCCCAGCAGGCAACACCTTGGCCATAGGAACCAGACAGGCAGGCAGACGCACGCTACTGTGGGTGTGAACATTCTTTCATCCGGGAACACCTCCCAGATGGAAAAGGCAAATTCACACCAAGTCTGAAAGAATGGATGTCTCTAGGCACCCTTTCCTCACAGCCTTTGGTATAGCTGCTGCCAGAGCTGGCCAGGGGCCAGGACCTCCTCAGACATGCCCTTTCGAACTGACAGCCTGCTGGGCATGGTAGTGCACGACTTTAATTCCAGCACTCAGGAAGCAGAGGTAGGTGGATCTCTGTGAGTTGGAGGCCAGCCTGGTCTACAGAGCAAGTTCCAGGACAGTCAGAGTTGTTACACAGAGAAGCCCTGTCTCAAAACACAGAACAAACAAACAAAAGACAGAACCCACAGCCTTCTGAAGGAGGAAAGAAGAGTCAGCTAAGGTGGGACCTGTCATGACCAACGCCCTTCTCTGCTCCAATCATGCAGGTTCTTACCGGCCAACCCTGGGTGGGTAGAAGAAAACTGATAGGGGCTGAATGAAGACGTGTTGCCTGCTCTTTCTACCAAAGCAAAACCTGTGTCCACAAGCCCATAGAGAGCAGACAGCAGCTGGCAAAACCACTGCATTTCCCCATTCCACGAGCCAAGGCTAGCCTGCAGTCTTCCCTGCCGTTCGCTTATTCTAGCTCCATAATCTATGATTTCATTTTGTAAATTTATGAAATAGAGAATCCCAGGGGTAAACAGTTTGTAGGTTTCTTATTGTCTGCTGTTCTGAGTATGGAAATAACCTCTCATAACCCCTTCACCACCCCCCACTCCACCCCCTCCTGCCCACCCCCACCCCCACCCCCTGGCTCCTCCAACCTGGGACATGATTCACTTTTGTATCCAGTGTATCCACATCGTATATGCCACACATCTGTTAGTCACTTAGTACCCACCTTGGTCACCAGACTGTTCTTATGGTCTCAGAGTATTTGTCTTCAGGCAGTACTTCTTTTACTCAACCATGTTCTCAGAGTGACACAGGTAATTTAAATGTGCTAAAGAGAGTTTGTAACATGCTTCCTTGAAGCCAAAAGGTAAATGTTTCTAACCAAATAAGAAAAAAATTGCATACAGGATGACCTGAAGTAGTTGATGTCTTTCTGACACATCAAAAGACCAGTAACAGCCTAGTGCTATGCCACATGCCGGTCATTCTCAAAGTTTTATCTCACCCTGGAGGCACTGGACCATCTCACACCATCACAAGAAGAAGGGCAGTTACATATGAAGATATTTTCAGAGAGAGGGAGAGGTAGGGATCACATGAACAACTTTTGTGTTATAACGTTCTGTGATAGCGTTATGTTATTATCACTTATGATGTCTACTTTATAAACTAAACTTTCTTTCTTTCCTTTTTTTTTTTGAGACAGAATTTCTCAGTGTTACCCTGGCTATCCTGGAACTCACTCTGTAGACCAGGCTGGCCTTGGACTCAGAAACCCACCTGCCCCTGCCTCTGCATTCCCAGGCATGTGCTACCACCTACCACTGCCTGGCATAAACTAAACTTTCTTATGGCCTGGTGGTGCATGTCTTTAGTCCCAACACTCAAGAGGCAGAAGCAGGTATATCTCTATGAGTTTGAGGCCAGATTTATCTATATAGTCAGTCCAGGACAGTCAGGGCTGCATAGAGAGACCCTGTCTGAAAGAAAAAAGGAGCCATAATAATAATAATGATAATAAATTAAACATTCTCATATCTATTCATGCATAGAAAATGTGTAAATGGCGTGGCACTCTCCTCAGTTTCAAATGTCCACAAGAGACTTGGAACCTCTCACCCAAGGACCATGGGGAGTTACTGTAATAAACTGGTGGAGTTGAAACTAAGAGGCAATGTAAGAAAGCTCTCCTGTTCTCTCCGCTCAAAGTCCAGGCATGACTTCTAAGGACCAAAGGTATTCTGTACCCTCTTCTACTTAATTTACTTAATTCAGTAGCTTTCCATTGCCTTTAGGATGGAGACTAAAATGCTCAACTTGACCTCCAGTGCCCCAAGGGCCTTGCTCTCTTCCTCCGGCTTCCTCTGGCATCTTGCAGACCTTTCTTTTGGAACCACACCGACATTCTTGCAGCCTACAGTGTGCTCTCCCATCTGCTACAAAGGATTTGCTAGAAGTCTATAGACAGTTCCTGAATCAAAGGAATAGTTGAGGGTAAGGAACTAAGAGGAGTTCCAGCGTTACAGGTGGGGAAACATCAGAACGCCCAGAATGGGAGATGTCATGCCCACCCCTGCATCGTTCTACTAAAAACCCAAAGTTTCAGACAATGGCCACTAGACCTGGATGGCTTGGCCATGTGTCCATCCTTTCACTGTGCCGTTTTAATAAAAGTCACCCTGATTTTTTTTTTTAAAACAGTCTCTTGTATAACCCTGGCAAACCTGATCTTGATATTTAGACTAGGTTGACCTCAAACTCAGAGAGATCACTCCACCCCGTCCTGCTCTTCCTGTCTCTACTTCCCAAGCGCTGGGATTAAAGGAGTGCGCCACTATACCCAGCCCCATAAAACTTTGTTATTTGTTTTTTTTTTTCTTTCGAAGATTTTACTTTTATTTCATATGCATGAATGCTTTGCCGGTATATAAATAACTGCACCATGTGTGTGCATCGTCCGAGGAGGCCAGAAGGGGGCCACGGGTATCCTAGAACTGGAATTACAGTCAGTTGTGAAGTGCCCCGCGAGCGCTGGGAACTGAACCTGGGTCCTCTGCGAGCATAGCAAGTGCTCTTAGCCACTGAGCAATCTCTCCAGCCCCCTTACTTATCCGTTTCCATTGTAGACGCTGGGGGTTGTACTCAGGGCCTTGCACATGGTAGACAAACACTATCCCAATCCTAAGCTATGTGCCCAGCCCCCTTGTCGGAGCCTGCCGACAGTCAGCTGGGTAGCTGGGTAGAGGCGTGCAGATTGAAGAGACAATGAAGAAGACAGGAAAGAGTCGAGAGGTCTGCCAGTCAATGCCGGACAGTCCCGAGTTTATTTCACAGCCTGCTTATATACAGTCTTGAAGGACAGAGGTAGAACAATGCACAGCCCAGGCATTCAGCCACTATCTATCCTGCCTTGAGTCAAGGAGCAGGCAGTTTCTTTTTCTATCTCAATGTACCTCTGGCTGACATCAGCAGCCTACATCTTAGTTAGACAGTATGTTTCCTCTCGTGGGCTAATCAGGACTTTCTCACAGCCTTGGAGCAAACAAGCCTGAACTCTATTGACTCAGAATAGACTTCAGATTCAAACTGAGAAACTGAGTCAGTGATGGGCTCCCATACCTCCTGTGTAGAGCTTGAGTGAATAGATGGTAACTCCTCGAAAGGAAATTGCAGATGCTCTCCAAAGGGAGGAAGAATGGCTGAAAGATAGCCCGAAAGTCAAATACATCCCTGAAACATATGTTCCCGCTCCCTGGAATGCCCTGCTGTCCACTCTGAAGCTAAGTTTTTCCTACCCAATGTCAGGTTCCAGTTCAACGGTCTCTCCACTGAAGAAAATTCCTTGCTTTCCCAGGGGATTGCCGCTGTCTATTCTGCTGTTTCACAGCACTACTTCAGAGCACTATTACTAAGGCCATTTCACACTTATTTATAAGGGGATGTTATGAAGATGAACCGACCATGAGGACAGAGCTGGCACGTGATTGGCTCACTGCCCTGGACCTCCAGTCCCTTGTACAGCGCCTAGAGGGGCAGTCAACAAACATTCACTCGGTGGGGGGAGAAAACCAAGCCACGTTTTTCTCATTAAAAACACAGCGAAATTTAAAAACAAATTTCAATTCAAACTCACACTTTATTACGTGTATTTTTTCCATTTAATCTTTTCAACATTGCGGGAAGAACCTTCTTTGTATCAGGAAACAGACGCATAGGGCATGAGACAGTTGGTTTAAGCTCAAGTGTCCGGTAAATGGCCCAGGAGAGCTACAAACCCAGATCTGCCTAACCCCAAGTAAAACAAAACAGAGCTATTATATAATACTGCCTTTCCACACCCTTGAAGAGAGAGCCCTTTCGTTGTAAAATAAGATTTCAAATAAATTCACTTTCATTCCAATCTAGGCATGTCCCATAAAAATAAAATTTTTAAATTGTGGTGCAAGGATAGAACTAAAACTCTAAGCAGATACAGTGTGATAGAGAAGTTTTCATGCTTGCCATTAAAAACAACGTCTTGACCCCCTCTCCAAGATAGGGTCTTTTTACATAGTAGATCCTTTTGCCTCTGCCTCCCAAATTCTGGGATTATAGATATGTACCACATCACCAAGCCTTTTCTTAAAACAAACAAACAAACAAAACCTGTGTTTATCTTTCTGAGATGGGATGTCACTGTTGCCCACTGCTCTTGACCAGCTCTTGGGCTCATGCGATCCTCCCTCCCCTGCCTTCGCTTAGTAGCTGGGGTTACAGGTGCATACCGCTTCACCATGTGGACATCTCTTTCTGGTCCTTCATGGTGAGTGGCTGCCAGCCTGGAGTGAGGCGGCGGAGACCTGTAAAGATGTTGAAGCAAGCAAGCAGTTCCCTAATAGGGACTGTGAGAAACATTTCATCTCATCCAAAGCTCTTCATGTCCGTGTTTTCGCACATGATGAAGGGAGACTGACAAGGCCATATTAAGAATGACCTCAATTCCCAGGATTTTGTAGAGAAGGGCTGGAGATAGAATTGGGGGCGGGGAGGGGTGTGTGTGTGTGTGCAAAGTGAACAAATTTGAGAGAGCGAGTCCTCCGCGCAGCACAGCCAGGGAGCTGCAGTGATGCCTGTGTGAGTGGGAGGGATAACGAAGCAGGTATCGGTTCCCCCTTTAATACAGGGTGGAGTCCCCAAACTCGGTAAAGACAAGATCACAGACAGTGCCTATCTGACGCTCACGGTGGTGTTCCCTGGAAGTCTCATATTGGGAGGTGATCGGTAAGATGTAAATACCAAGGCAAGGGAACCAAGTCATCTGCTACATGTTCCGGATACGTAACTCGTGTCTGCCTCGGGTGGCTTGCTGCAGTTAGCGCACAATGGGTTCCGCCAGCTCCTTGACCCTGGCAGAACACTGTGCTTTCAAAGCAGCAGGCTTGACTTTAAAGACGTCTGGGTCGTAGAATACAACATGCACTGAAGCCCTGGAATAGTAGAAGAAGAAACCAATCTGAACTAAGAAGAACAAAAAGAGGAACTGCTATTTCCCAAGCACACCCCCACCTCCATGTTAAGCACTAGGGTATTATTGTCCAGTTGGGATTTAGTGGTCTTCATTATACAGGTGAGCAAATGAAGACTCAAAGATGCTACAAGCATCATCTAGGGTCTGCACACTGTCAGATTCCAAAGGCTTTGCTCTTTTCCATCCCCCCAAAAAATGTTGCCTATTTTCGTTTTTTAACTTTAGATCAACCTTCCCCCTTTCTCCAGACCCCTAACCTTTCCTGCTCTACTTTTAGCCTTAAATCGCCATACCTTGGGGGTGGATTAGCTAGCGCCTGGATTCTGTCAGACACCCGAGGATGGGCAGCAGCATAAGACACAGGCCATTGGGCATCTCGGACAGGGAGATAATCTTCATGAACAGGTTTGGACTTGGCTAGGGTTATTGTTCGGCTAGTAGGTTTGGCAAGCAGGGCAGCAGGGGATATCTGTAGCAAAAAAAAACAAAAAACAAAAAACAAAAACAAAAAACAGAGATGCAAATCTCCATCCCAGAATTCCCCATGCCTCCCGGTCTCCCTTTCATTCCTCGCCTACAGTACTGTGATGGTGTGCACTCCCAGCTGGTCTCCATGCCTCCCCTCTTAGTCTGAGTGATCCAGCCTTCCCCTGATACCTACTGGAGCATGAACAGCTCTGAGTGACTTGTCTCCGTCACCCCCACTTCATCATCACAACACTTCACCAGGCAAGTACTTCCTACAGCTAAGTTGGAACATACCACCCTCAGGTGCTAACTCCTTCTGAGGCACCCTCATTTTGCTGACAGTAGAGTAGGTTCCTCCCTGTATCTGCAGAGGCCCCATAAAATTTGAACGCCACCCCACTTCTCTAACCTCATCTTTTCCCCCTCCCATTAGGGACACTGTGACTCGTGGAGGCCACACAATGCATCTGTTCTGGCTCTTTCTGCCTCAGGACCTCTGTACTTAACTAGTTCTACTTGAGATGTCTTTCCTCATTCTTGGCTGAGATTATTTCCCTCATTTGTCTCTAAATCAGACCCCCATCAGACCCTCAAGGAGGACTTCCTGACCTGCAGGAACAGACGACCCTTTCTAATGGACCTTCTCTGCAGTACTTATACTTATTTAATCTTTCTGTCTGTCTGTCTGTCTGTCTGTCTGTCTGTCTGAGACAGTCTTACAAGCCCTGGTGCCTAGCTCATGCTATTCAACTCAACTCTGCCTCAAATCTGAGATCCTCCTGCCTCAGGCTCCTGAGCACATTTGTGGGCCATTGTATCTGGCTCACTGAATCTTCCTCATAGTGTGTAACTACGGTGTAAACTCATTTGCCTGTTTTTTCATCTGCTTTTTTTCCATTACAATATGAACTGCTCAGGGGAGACTGTTCGCCAGTAGCTAGACCAGGCTCCAGTACCTAATAGGTGACAAATGAATACATGGCGCCTGACTGTTCTCTTCTTGTCTTACACTGAAGTGCATGTCTTCCATATTGTGTCTTCACTGTTACTTTATTGTAACATAATAATGTAAAATAAGCAGGATGGTGCCTAGCAGGCAGTCTCCACTGTGAAAAGTTCTTTGGAAAGAGCAGAGACTCACACCCAGCTCACTAGCTTCAAAGCCCATGTTCTTTGCCCTCAACTTTTCTGCCTTTTTTTTCCCTTATCCTATCTGTAGGCCTCCCTTCCCACTACAGACCACTTTCAAGACTCTCTTTTCTGATGACTTTGGACTATGCCTTGTTGAGGCAAAAATAACATCTTAGGAGCAATCAGGAAGACAGCCAATGAGTAAGACAGGGATGGCTTACGGGACGGATGGGCAATTCACTCTTTTCTCTCTCAAAGCATAGACCCTCTATCTTGATCCTTGGGTGGGCAAGGTCTACAATCCTGGGACTTGCAACAGCACTCAGGGTGGAGAAGGAGATCTTGGTTTCAATCTAGGAGAGAGAGAGAAAAAAAAAAACAGAATGTAAATACCTGTCCTGTTCAGCATTACAAAATAGGGTCTGAGCTCAGAGCCACCAGGCTTCCCCACAACTCAGCAGAAAGGATGGGAATCCCACAGTCATCCTTGACAGGACCAGTTTCTATCTCACTCCAACTGGATTGTACATGTTCTCCAAGCCAGCATTTCACAGGTTCAGGTTTTATATGACAGACGTGGGAGAGACAGCCAATGATGTGACATATTAACTCAGAAATAAGTGGTGATGCTGATCCGTGGACTAAGAGAGTCAGCCAAGGTCTAGTGTGATGGCTCAGCAGGGACCCATGACAGCCTGACAACCTGTGCTCAGACCCCAGAACCCACATCAATGTAGGAGAGAACTGGCTCTATGGAGTTGTCCTCTCACCTCCACAAATGTACTGTGATGTGGTTGCAGGCACACAGGAGCACAGGCGCAGATAAATAAAAAAGTAAATAAATAAATAGATAGATAAATAGATAGATAAATAAATAAATACACGTGATTAAAAAAATTTAAAAACAAAATATGAAGTCGGCCAAGAGAAGGTAGGGCTCTATCATATGAGAACACCCAAAAGAGAAGACTTTTAACCCTTTGGGGAAAGGCGCTCTCGGTATCACAGATCGCCACATAAAGAACGTTTACCCAAGTGGCTCTCTTCTAATTGGAACAAGTAAGAAAAGCAGTGGAAGCCAGGAGAAAGCAGAAACATGCACCTCTGCCAGGTAGCTAGCTAGATATTAGCAGGCTTGGAGGACTCTGGGGCAGGACCCCCCCTCATCGTCGACAGACTGTGAAATAAAGAACTACAAGGGTTGGCATTTGATTTAGGGGTGGGAGGATCAGACCTGAGTCATATTTCTGTCCCTGAAGAGACATATGCCTCGAACTGTCCAAAAGGCCATTAACAAATAACACTCTACACCTGAATCCGGGAGCCATAAACCTCATGGGAGTCCTACCTAGCAAGAGTCTCTCTGATGATGATCGAAGACAGACTGTTACTGCTTCTTGAGAGAGTTAAGGGACACAGGCTTGCCCGTCACTTAGACAGGACAATGTTTCTCAGAAGAAGCCGCTTGTTCTAAAGACTATAGAAAATAGTATAAAGCCCACGTAAAAAGCAGATGAGACAATGGTCTCTATGGCCATTATCTACTCTTACCCCTTGAAAATGTAGTTTGTTTTTTATTTTTTTTTTAAGATTGTTTTTATTCTGGAGCCCATTACCTGTGGTGGGATGCCTTGCTCAGTCTTGATACAGGAAGAAGGGGCCTGGACCTGCCTCAACTGAATGTACCAGGCTTTGCTGACTCCCCATGGGAGGCCTTACCCTTTTGGAGGAAGGGATGAGGGGAAGGGTAGGAGGGATCAGGATAAGAGGGGGATCTTGGTTGGCATGTAAAATAAATAAAAAAAAACTTAAAGAAAAAAAAGATGATTTTTATTTCAGAATTATTTATTTTATGTATGTGCTTATTTTAACTGCATGTATGTCTGTGTGCCTCATGTGTGCCTGGTCCCTGAGGAGGCCAGAATAGGGTGTCCGATCCTCTGGAACTGGAATTC
>CABHPQ010149305.1:0-11752 GCA_902168405.1 Peromyscus aztecus | reverse complement strand
CTTCGCAATCAGAGAAAAGAAACACACATACTATGAACCCGGCTCTTCCAGGAACTGGCTTCAAGTGGCCTACAAAACAGCTAATCTGTAGCCCAAAGGAGTGGAGGTTTGTATTTACTCCCAGAAGTAAAAAAGAAAGACGGATAGAAAGAAAGATATGAAAACCAAGAATGAAACTGAGTAGTCCAGGTGGCGAGCAGAAACCTCTTAAAAAAACAAACAAACAAAAAAACAAAACCACGCACCTGAGTGGTCTCCTGGCCAGAGGCACCCCTTTTCCACAGACTTTGACAAGTGAATGCATGAGTGACCTGAGAGAGGCAGAGCTGCGGGCTTGCATCGGCTGTGGAGAGCTGGGAGAGCCCACCTAAGCATTAGGGTCTGGGAGCTACAACCAAGAGTGTTTTCTCAAACTTAAGCCTGTAACCTGGGAGTTGACAAAATTCTCTTGGCATTACTTAAAAGGCACGCCACTCCTCTTTGTGACTCCCTGCCTCCTCGAGAACTTGGCATCCCCTCCACAGGACTTCACCCCTCCTGAAGAATACCTGACTGCTTAGTCGAATGGACTTTTCAACGATGCTGCTCTGGTCACACGCCTGTCTTCCTGGCTCCATGGGAGCCACACCCTTGCTTGGGGGTCCCTCATCAGTTGCTACACTCCCTGCACTCCACCAAGATGAGACCCTTGTCATTAATACGAATGCTCTTCTCTCTGGAGGCTGCCTCGGAGACCGATCCAACAGGACGGGATTCTGAACATACTTCAGTGTGGCAAGGAGATGGAGGACTTCTGATTCACCCTGCCTTCAGAGGCATCTGGGGACTAGCTCTTCTCTATTTCCACTCAAAACCAAACAAGGGAAAAATGGGCTTAAATTGCAGCAAGAGAGATTTAGGTCAGATAGAAGAAAAGCCTGCAGGAGCCACCGGAACGGGACTTTGGGAGCTGATGGAATTTCCTTCCCTGGAGATCTCTGGGCAGAGGCTTTAGTGTCAGAGACAACCCATCCCCAGGGCTCACTGGAGATGGAGGAAGATGGCCGGCTAACAAGTCCGCCTCTGAGCAGGCTTCTCCTCCAGGAACACCACTTAGCAGCCCAGAGAACCCCTCACTGAGAACCGCAGCCATTTGGATATGAACATGTCTGCCATTTGAGCATCCGACCCTGGAGCTCTTAGGTTTATCCTCTCTGCCGTCTCCCTCAGAAATGCCATGCTCTCTGCCTTCTGACAAGAGCCAGTTTCTCTCATGCCTGCTACTTGGGCTGAACAGCGTCCCTGTTCCTGTCTGCAATAGAGTTTCCTTCCCTGTCCATCTAGCCACAGCCAAGGCACACTGAGTTCTGTCCCAGTGGGCTGGAGTGACAATTCCCCAGCCTCCACAGGACGGGCTGAGCTTGAGCAGGAGAGGAAGTGTTAGCCTGGAGCAAGCCTCTGAGCACACATTTCTGGAGATTCACTCTCTCTTCTGTATGGCAAGAAACAGGTAGTTGGTTTCACACTGACCACCAGAATCCCAGGCGATTCCAAAGGAGGCCTGGAGGCAGGTTTGTGGCAGCCTGTAGCCCACGTGTGGGATTTTTAGATGTGGTTTCACGTAGGTGACATGTTCCGCTCCATTTCCTCTCCTACACTTGTTCTCACTATTTTGATTTATGATGTCTTAATGGGTCCCTCTGTGTGTCCCCTGAATTCTCTTCTATAACCAAGAAAGGATGGTGGTAGGGGGGGGTGGATGTTGGTGTTTCATGCTTTTTCCTGGCTAGGGGCTGGGTCTCGCCTTACCAGGCCCCAGGTATGAAAGTGGCAGCTTCCTTTCTAGAACACTCATGGTGGGAAATGACAGGCAATTGGAATTGGTCATGGGAGAGGCAGAAGATGTCCAGGGTAGAACATACCCGCATCCTAAAAGCAAAGGGCTCAGAAGCAGGCAGGTAGCCTGCCCATCAAGGCTGGGCCCAGCGCCTCCCGAGAGGCAACACAGTTCAAAGGTGGCTGTGAGGGGATGAGAGCAGGAGGGAAGGGCTCCAGCTGCTTTAGGCACTTCTAGGAAGAAGCATGTATTTGCCTGCCCTCACACCGGCCAGTCCTGACTACCCTGCTGGCTGCAGAAGAAGTTAAAGAGCCAGGAGGGACCTCACCCTGGGGCTGGTTAGTTCAGCTACTGAGAAATAAGCAAGCCTTAAAAAAACCCACTGCGGTCACCTTTACCACACAGCCGGGCCACAGAGGTCCGTGCGGCATTCCAGATGTGTGACAATTACATATCCACCACCCCACCCTGATCCTCGGAGCCAACAGCTCAAGACTCCGGTTGCTCGAGAAGCCTGGCGAGACTGTTACGTAAGTCCAGGCCTTGGGAAGGATCCTGTCCACTGCGCCATCATTCAGGAGAGGGGAGAACGGGGTCTGTTAGTAATGAGGTTGGAACCCTGAGGGCCTCCGAAGCGGCCCTGAAGATACAGGGTGGAGCCAGCTCTGTGGGTAGGATGATGGATCAGGCAGGGGAGGGGCACTTTTCATAGAGCTAACTGGTCCCAATTACCAATCACAGCCAGAACTAAGATATATGGTACAGTGTATCTCTCTCCTCCCTTCCTCCCTCCCTATCACCACCCCCCTCTCTCTCCCTCCTCTTTCCCCCCCCTCCCCTGAGCACAGCCAGAGGCTGTAGTCTCGGCCCAGTAGACAGAAACCAATATGTCTGTTAGAAGATGGACATTCAGGTCTAGTGTCCCGAAAAATCCCCTCCTGCCTCCTCCATGGTACTCCTGGTTTGGCCTCCAAATACCACTAAGATGCCTAACTACATAACTACCCAACCAGGCAGGTGAATCTATACAGGTGTCTCTTGGAACCCAACCCAGTCAGGAGCTCGGAGGGGGAGATGGGCCTCCTAACACTCACTGTTTCACTGGGGAGTCACAGGTCACACAGACACACAGGGTGTGAGACACTGGCTAATTGTGACCTCTCTCATGTCATATGGACCTGGGTTCCAGACCCAAGGTTCTGATAAAATGACTGTGGCAAGTTACTTAACACACACACCCCCCTCCCCTGATCTAAGCTGATTGCTCTGTAAAGAGCATAGCAGTACTGACATGTATAGGGCTGGGGTGATGGTGGGGTGGGGTGGGGCGGGACCCAGGGGAAAATACAGCACTCTGTGTGTATTTCACCACACAGGCTTTCACCACAGAGGCCTGAGCTCAGGGGCAGGTAACCCTTGCTTTGGGTGGGTTACCCAAAGAGGAGGACAGGCCTGAGAAGGTCTCTTAGGGACAGGCAAACGACACTGGAGGTGAGCAGGGGACTGCCCTTCAGGAGAGAACCTCCCCATGGCCACACCCTCACCCCTGCCAAGCCTCATTTAAATGGATTATTGTTTATTGGCAGCTTATTCCATCTCTCGGGTTATGAATTATTTACCAGATAATGACTTCATAATTGTTAATGAGAGATGCCCCCAAGGACATGCTGACATCTCTTCTAAAGCCACAGTGCTAATTGTGGTGGAGTCCCAGCAGCTCTCATGGGGCCATATCCAGTGTCACTCCCAGGGACAGAGCCTGACAAGCCCTTGGGGATCCAGTGCACCCAACCACTCACGATACGGGTCAAGAGAATGGGTTCCAGTCAGTGGGAAGGGATGTGCTTCCATGGGGAACAGAAAAAGGATGCATCTTGGTGGCTGTTTGGGATCCTTGTGTGTGGAGGAGGGCCACCCCAACCTCCTAGACACAGGTCAACAGCTGACATGTGTTCAGCAGGATGCCCTACTGTAGAGAAATGTGGATAGACATACCCAGGATAATTTCTTTGAAGGTACTCTTGGTCCTCAAGAGAGCAGGAATTGGGTCCCCATGCTCTGCCCTTGCTCCTTGGACTAACCTCAAGGCTCTATATAGTGCCGTCCTTTAGGCACTAGTTCAGATAGTACTTTATGATGTTATCTCATTTAAGGCTTACGCATACCCCGTGAAGTAAACACTTTCAGAACCCCTATTCACAGCTGAAGTAACTAAGGCTTGGGAGTTATACACTGTGCCGGGAAGAAGGGGAGACAAGGCTGGTATTTGAATCCAGGCAGTCTGGTACCGACAACCATGCTCCCAACTTCCGCAGCTCCCTAGAAATGTCTCTTTCAAGAAAGGAAGATTGGACGAATGCATAACTACAGAATATACTTGTCTCGATGTGGCTGGAATGGGAGGCAGTATATCGAGGACCTGGGTTACAGCCAAGTTTAGGGAGATCTTCCTGACTCCTACACCATCAATCATATTTCCAAGTCACCTTCTTGGTGCCACACCTCTGACAGTGTCCTAGAGATGGAGTTCCAGCCACTGCCCTCTAGAGGGTTCTACGACGAGAAGGGCCCGGGACCCACTGCCAGCGAGCATGTCTACAGTCAGTCAGCAGTTCCTGGTGTATGGGCTCTGGCTCAGCTCTGCAGAGTGGCCCTCAAATGCCTAGAGCAGGCCAGCAAGTAGATGAGGAGCCAGATACACAGGAAACAGTGGGAGACCCACAGTAGAGAGGGGCCCAGGGCTGAATGGGTGCCGGAGTACCCCAGCATCAGGTCTTCACTCGAGGAAAGAGTTCTCACAAGAAGCACTGTTCGAGGAAAGATGAGATACTTAGGTTTAAGAGGGCAAAGTGCTCCAAGGAGTACATTAGCCCAGGAGTCAGGACTGGAGCAAAGTCCATCAGTCACTGGCTGGCACAAGGAAGAGCTCTCTCATTGGGTCCAAATGTGTCAGCAACGGCACCTAAGCGCGTGCCTGTGGAAGATGGCAGAGCACTCCAAATGCATGTTAGAAAGCCTCAGAACCGGTGTTAAATAAATAATCACACTCTCTATTCTGGGATGGAGAGGCAGGGTACCACTCTATGTGCTGATGGGAGGGTGGGGCTCCGGGGCTGGCCGGGATCCCTGCACATGCACGCACATCCCTGAGTACTGAGCTCCAGGAGAGCCCTTCTGAAGAATTTCTCTGTGTTCTGATTTTATTTCCCACGGTCAGCATCTGCCTGGGTACCCGGGGAAGGGGCGGGAGTGGGTTAATTGTTACCTCTGTGCTGTTATTAGTTTACTTTGTAAAAGCAGAAATAGGCTTTTAATGATTTCTTTTTTTGTTGTTGTTGCTACCTTACAAACCAGATGCTTTTATCTAAATGAGTTGCTACAAATCAAAGGAAGGGCCCAGGAGAGTTGCTAGGCTGCTTCTGTCTTACATGGGTGGGGAGGCGAGCTTACGCTCTGTGAATGAGGCTTAAGCATCTCCATCCTCTCCACAGCCAGCTTGCTTATAAGCGAGAGTAAAAATACCAATTGGCAGCTGTAACGGATGAGCTTCTGAGTGGCCTAGATGGGAGGATACAGAAGCAAGCATCATGGTCTCCAGGATGTGATGGTACTTCTGTTTCCAAAGTAAGCTTTGGGTTGGGGATTCTTCTCCCACGGTTCCTGAAGCATTCCCCGTGCTTAGCACGGTACCCAGCATTATAGAAACTGCTTTAGAAACATTTGTTAAGCATGCTCTCCCATAGCACTTTGGGTAAATTCTTGTTGCATCCTTCCCATGTTCTAACAGCGTGTTTAGCTGCTGGTCTCCCCGCAGGAAAGCTCATTAAGGATAGAGCATTGGTTGAAGCTCTCTGGCTAGCAGATGTGGGATAATACCCAGTGTGGCTGCCCGGAGGTGCTTCAAGGAACGAAGGAATGGGTACCGTGGCAACCCTTTGCCTCGCCGTGTACGGCGTGTGCATCCTGCAGCCTCGACGGCTTCTGGCACTGTCTGTTCCAGGAAGAGGTCATGGCGGGGAGAGTGGAGAGAAATTCGGGGCAATAAGAGAAAAGTTTAAAAGAATATCTTATTTGTTTTAAGGAGACAGTATCTCAATATGCAGCCCAGGCTGACTTCCAACTCCAGATCCTCTGCCTCCTTGGTACTGGGCTTATAGGCATATACCACCAAAATGGATTAAAAACCACTTTTGAGTAGTTTTTAATTATGGGCGCGATGACCTATAATGGATGAAGATCCACACGTTTAAGAGTATGGCCACTCAAAAATACACACCTGGTCCTTTACTAGAGCAAGGCTGGCAAGGCCACTATGACCCTAGTCTTTTTTTTTTTCCTCCAAATTTTGAAAAAAAAAAAAAAAAAGTATCCCATCCTAGGCATCTCACAAGAGTCCAGGCTGGGGTTAACCTCCACGCCTCGCCCTCAGCTGTTTTCGCAAAGCGGACAAATTCCCAACTGTTCCCAGCGGTCCTGCAGGCCAGGGTGCCTACAAGCTGCAGAAGGGCACTTAGAGAGTCAAACTTGGACACAGAAACAAACCCCGTGGTTCTCAGAGACGCTATTTCCAGCCTAGGTGACCCACGAGGTTCTGCAGACAGACGGAACTGGGATGTGCCCCTTCACCCTACCTGTCACTGGGTAAGTGGGATTCCTATGCACATACAGGCTCTGTGCCCCCTGGGTCCCTCCAGGGTCTCTCCTGCCTTCTGGCGGCCCAGGTAACAGGTGACAGTTTGAATCGGGAACAGCAATTCGAGCTAGATACCCTTCTAGTGAGAACAACTCAATTAGAACTCCTGGTGGACAGACCCGGGCCTCTAGGATTGGGAAAGCTGCCTGGGTCATGATGCTGTGACCTGAAGCTGGACGTTATGGGTCTGGTGGTATGGCTGACCCCTTCCCTCAGTGTGCCCTCATAGTCTGTCCTCAGTTTCTTCTCATTGTCCCGTACGGTTTCTCCCTCAGGGTCCCTTCAGTCTCCTGACAGGGGAGTTCAGGGTTAGGCTCACTCTGTAGATACGCTCACAGTTCCCGGGAGATTGGACTTGAAGCTGGTGAACTGTCTCCAATTCCAGGGTCCTCTCCATCACACTGCCTATGAGGAGATGGTCTGTGGTTTTGCAGAACGTGACCTTCTACACCCATGGACTGACCGGGCCCTGTGCTGGGCCTGTGGAGAAAAGGATAGACCCTGTCCTCTAGAATGGGGAGAGAAGGAAGATGAAACCCTTGTGCAGAGGATACAGATGCAGCCAGGGGACTCAGAGTGCTGGGGAGTCCCTGGAAAGCCCACAGGAGACACCAACAAAGGAACTTTATTTTAGACAGGCTTAATTCAAGAAGGACTCTGAAAAATAACTGATAAGCAGAGAGAGAGAGCCCAGCTGGGTGTCAAATGCAGGGCACAGCTGAGGTAGAAGGAACAGAAGACACTAGAGAGATAGAAAACTGGAGGGGGGGGGGGGAGCCTTAGGGCAGTGGTTCTTAACCTGTGGGTCTCGACCCCTTTGGGGGTTGCATATCAGATATCCTGCCTATCAGATATTTACATTACAATTTGTAACAGTAGCAAAATGACAGTTATGAAGTAGCAATGAAATAATTTTATGGTTGCAGGAGGTCACCACAATGTGAGGAACTGTATTAAAGGGGTCACAGCATTAGGAAGGTTGAGAGGCCACTGTCTTAGGGAATGGGAAGAGGAGCCAGAAGAGATCTGCAGCTCCCACAGCCAGCGAGGGCACAGCTGTACGACCAATAAAGAGAGCAGAGAAGCCACTGAGGTCTTGGAGAAACTTTTGATGGAAAGGCATAAAAGGCCCTTGAAAGAGTGTGTGCAAGAATATGTCCGCCAGAGTCAAGGCCCAGCTAAGGCCACAGTGGCCTTAGAGTGTCCAGACGGTGGCCATAGGCACATTGCTTTCTCAAGGGCTCAGATGTCTAGTGGAGGAGGTGGCTATGGAGGTCCCTGGGGTGGGCCAGAAAAGGCAGCAAGATTATGAGGGAATGGGCAGAGCAGCACGGTGATGTCTTCATGGCTCAACCTTGGGGTAGGGACCACAGAGATCTAACGTAGACGGACAGGAGCCAGCACAGGAGGAGAGGAACTGGATATCTTAGGGAAATGAGGCTCCCCTAAGTGGGTAGAGGAGGCTGGCAGAGGACAGTGTGGTGGAAGGGTGTCTCTACAACCGATTTAGGGGCAGTCACGCTGTAGTGAGCGCAGATGCTCGGGGCCTGAACATGAACAGCTCCCGTTCACTCTGGAGGCACGTGTTATGATTGTGGGGATCAGGACATGTAGGGCATTTTGCTTGCTTGGGGGGTGGGGTGGGGTTGGGGTGGAAAGACTTGGAAAGACTGTAAGAGATGGTTCCACAGCCCCAGGGACGGAGGCAAGGGATGCAGTGCAGGCCTGTTCTCAGTGCCAAGGACAACTGGCACCTGTTCCAGAGCCTGAAAGTCTGTTCCTACCATCCCTAACCAAAGCTGCACAGACTTGAGTCTCCAGCTCATCACCCCTGGGAGCAGAGATGTCAGATTTCTCTCCCACTGCTTCTGGGACCCTTCTTGTTCCTTGGGTGCTTTCCATTCTACTTCAGAGAGCAGGCAAGCAGCTCTCCACCCACCGTTCCTGAATTGGCCAGTTTTGTAACAGGGCCCAGTGGACGGGTCCAGGAGGGTTTCGATTGGTCAATAGGCACCACAGTGGGCTCCAGCATCTTCTCTTATCCTCTGGGGGTATTAGTGGGTATCCCAGCCAGACATAAGGAGCATATCTGGTACTGGGCCCATATATGATGGGAACTCACAGAGCCAGTCCCGGCTGGGTCCAGAGTTGGTGTTGGTGGCATGTAGACAGACATAATTCAGAGTTGCCTTAGATACAGTTTCTACTCTTCAGGAACTGACCAATGGTAGGCCGGACCAAGATCCACTATAGGGACACCAGTCTGGGGGCATACAGACACTAAATCCCTCAAAAGGTGCACTCTATCTGGTATGCCTAGTGAGAACTATCAGACCAACCTCCTCCCCTATCCTGAATCTACGCACGCTTACCCCAAGTTGGGACACATCTGAGTTCCATGTCAAACCTGCAATGGCATCAGGGAATAAGAAGAACCAAACTACGGGTAGTCATTTAAGGAAGCAAAAATCACTCCTTCAGGGCCTCCAGAACCTCTTCCCGGCACACAGCCAGTGCAGAATAACCCAACGACAACGGTCTTACAGTGAAGCACACCGCCAAATTTCTTCTTTACACCCCCTGTTTGCTGGGAAGGAGACGGCTCCCAAACATCAGTCACAGCAGTCAAGCATCCCCCAAGGCCTACGACAATGGACAAGACAGTCCCTCCACCCCAACCCCCCAGTCGGAGGTGCTATTAGGTTCATGCCAACAGCCCACCAGCTCTCTGGGTCAGGAGTCTGCCAGTCAGTCTTTCTCTGTGCTCCGCCTTCTGCTTTATCGCTGGGAAGGAGCTGCTGAGGCATAGTTGGGTGGTGGGTGCCTTCGTGGCGGCACCTGATCCAGGCCCAGCCTGTAGCCTCCTCTAACTTCCCGATGTCAGTCTCCGCTGTCTATAAGCTGGGATCCTAGAGGCACAGTTTTCCCCTTCCCTCTGTGTCTGTGAAGAATCCTGGAATAATATGCTACCTTCCATGACACCGTCACTGAGTCCAAAGACAAGGCTCTCTCCTGACATGGAAGGAGCCCTGGTCGGCCTGATGCGCTAAGTGGCGAGCATCTGCTGGTCCCAGGTATAAAGCCTCCTGGCCGGGGGTTCTCAAGAACATGGGCCTAGGCCAGCTGAGCCTTAGCTATCCCGACACCCCGCCCCCGCCCCCCAGCCTCAGCTGTTTCGTGAGTGGTAGTAATTGCATGAGTGTTGGCGAGTCCAGTTGCGGGCTCATCCCTGTGGCAGGCTTGTGATGCCTGGCTGGCCGGCGGGTGACAGAACAATGCTGCAGCTGCTTTTCCTCGGATTTATGCTCTCACCAGGTAGACCACAACTCACCCCTGCACCTCCCCCCCCCCCCCCCCCCACCCACTGCCACCCCCCACCCCACTTGCTCCTGGATTGGCAGTCTTAAGTCTAAACGTTAGGCCAGATCTCTCTGAATTTAACACCAGGAAATAAATGGCTATGCAAAGTACATTCTCAGAAATGTATTGTGTGGTACTGCTACAGTGGATGATTCAAGAAAATCCTAAAAGTCCACCTTTAGGGCATTAAGTAGGTTATGTATTATATAAGAGTGTGTGTGTGTGTGTGTGTGTGTGTATGTGTATGTATATATATATATATATATAATTATTATATACCTAAAATAGGAAGCTTTGACAAATGATGATACAGATTTCTAATTACCGCGATAAAAATGCTGCCCTAACATACTGTTGAGTCAAAATAGCATTTACCCTTGGTAGTAGTGGGTACAGTGTGATCCCACGTACGCATGCATAGACCTATGTACACATTTTATGTATGCACAGAATTTTTTATCTCTATAGGATATAATTATATCATTTATACGATTTTAGGTTTCTTTCTATATGTATATGCACATATATACACATATGGGTGGGTTTTTTTTGTTGTTTTTTTTTGGGTGGGTTTTTTTTTTTTTTTTTTTTTTTTTGGTTTGGAGTTGAATCCGGGGCCTTGTATATGCTAAGAACTCCTTCTACCACTGAGTGATACCCTCAGCTTTTAGAGGTGACCTTTTAAAACACATAACATTTTTTTCTGATAATACACTTTAGTAACAAAAAAAGCTGAACTGTAAGATTTGAACTTTTTAAACTCCAAAAAGAAAAACAACAGATTTTAAGATACTTCAAGGTCATGTAGGCTAGCCCCAGCTCTAACTCCCTACAGACACTCAAGGTGGAGGTCAAGATGGCTTATGGGGAGCCCTATGGCTCACGCGCCTGTGGTAAAACTCTCCTTAACCACCCAGTAAGGGACCAGTACCATTTCCCTCTTGCCTAGCCCCTCAGAAGGAGAAGACAGCCAGCTTTGCCTAGGCAGGATGCCTCCCTCATTCCAGGCTTGTTAAGTGGAGACCTACCTTGCGCCGTCCGTCTCTGGTGAGCTCAGGATTCGTCCCCAGGATGCAAAAACTTCGATGGCCACCAGCACTTAGCAAAGCATGGGCATAACAAGGAAGCCAGACAGTCTGGAGAGAGAAAGAGGAGGGAGAAGAATGGGGTTGGGGTGTGGAACAACCATCATTTTCGTGAACTCTCGATTTTGAGTTCCAGTATCTTAGATGACCACCACCCTTAATGGTTGTTTGTCTCCGCCTCATGTTCTTCCCTGATGCTGACCTTCCTCCATATGGACTCTCTCAAACAAGGGTACCAAACTCTGCCATAGCACACCCAGACGACAGAGTACAGTGAGTAGTCGCCTCCCCACCCTCCACACAAGCTATCCCTAATCCCCATCACGGAGCCATTAACACGGAATTAGAGTAAGAAGGATGGCATTGTTTCCCACCTAATCCACCCAGAGCAGTTCTAGATGCAAAACCCCCCAAGAAATTCAGTCTTTAATCTAATGCTGAAAAGGCCATAAACTCCAGAATTACAATAACAAATCATTACTTCTTCTAGACAATGGGGAAGAAGACCTTGAGGAGGTGAAGAATGGAATCCTTGGAGAGAAATGTTTTAAATATAGATTTAATACCTACTAGGAAGAGGCTATCTATTATGGGGAGGCAGGGTGATTCCTTGTTCACTCTTTCAAACATAATATATGAGAAAGCCATCGCCATGATGGGAAATGGCACCCTCCCTGCAAAAGCACACAGGACTGTCATTACCTGGGAATCAATATATTTTTTTAATGGAATATATCATTATCAATTGATTTTCCTTTTTCCTCTTAGCACTCCAGGGTCCTGGCTAGCAGGAGAAAG
>CABHPQ010149304.1:39366-88782 GCA_902168405.1 Peromyscus aztecus | reverse complement strand
CTACCTGGAAAACAGGACCCCAAGAAAGACACGGGGATCGCCCAATGATGGAGAAATGGATGAGATCTTCATGAACAGCCTGGACATAAGTGGGGGAAATGAAGGGCGAGGGTCAAGGGAAAGAGAGCTTGGGGGAGCGGGAGACCCCAGCTGGATCAAGAACAGAGAGAGAGAACAAGGAATAGGAGACCATGATAAATGAAGACCACATGAGAATAGGAAGAAGCAAAATGCTAGAGAGGTCTACAGAAATCCACAAAGATACCCCCACAATAGACTGCTGGCAATGGTTGAGAAACAGCCTGAACTGACCCACTCTGGTGATGGGATGGCCAAACACCCTAATTGTCGTGCTAGAAACTCCATCCAATGACTGAGGGATCTGGAAGCAGAGATCCACAGCTAGGCTGTGGGTGGAGCTCCGGGAGTCCAATTAGCGAGAAAGAGGAGGGTCTATATGAACAAGAATTGTTGAGACCAAGGTTGGATAAAGTACAGGGACAAATAGCCAAATGAATGGAAACACATAAACTATGAACCAATGGCTGAGGGGCCCCCAACTGGATCAGGCCCTCTGAATGGGTGAGACAGTTGATTGGCTTGATCTGTTTGGGAGGCATCCAGGCAGTGGGACCAGGTCCTGTGCTCATTGCATGAGTTGACTGAAACCTGGGGCTTATGCAGGGTCACTTGGCTCGGCCTGGGAGGAGGGGACTGGCTCTGCCTGGACTGAGTCTACCAGGTTGATCTCAGTCCTCGGGGGAGGCTTTGCCCTGGAGGAGGTGAGAATGGGGGGTAGGTTGGGGGGGAAGGGGAGGGGACGGGAGAGGGGAGAACAAGGGAATCCATGGCTGATATGTAGAACTGAATGGTATTGTAAAATAAAGTAAAATAAAATAAAAAGAATAATACACATAGAATACAAAAAAATATACGTAGGCTTGAAAGAGACAAAAAAGGTGATATATACAGTTATATACACAAATACATAGTTTTAAAAAATAAAGTCTTTAAAGTGACAGTAAAATTAAAAAAAAATAAGCCGCATAAAGATGAATGTTACACAAAGAATCTGGATTGTGTTGTCTTTGGGATTTTTAACTGCAGAAAAACATTTGATTGTAAAAGATGTTGAGTTAAACCAATATGTCTATTTTAAAGGTACCTTGACTTCAAAATTTGGATGTAAGGATATGTTGCTTTGGAAAGGAGGCTGTGCTTTTGTTTCCACAGAAAGCCAGAGGCTATGGATTTGTTCCAGATTAAGATACATCAGGTTTGACCAGCCAAGACTCCCTGAAAGGTCCCCGATGACACCAAGGCCCAGATGATCCAACATCCAGAACAGTTTCAAGGCAACTGGCTCAGACGATACACCTTCATGGACTACTCCATAATCCTAAAATTTTCTTTGTGTCCCCATAAGATACAGCACCCCCCTCCAGCAGGAAGTAGTAAGAGAAGCTACGCCCAAGTTCCCAAATGTACCAAGCTGGCTTTGGAGATGTGTAAAAGTTAAAACCTTCCTTTAAAAAAAAAAAAAAGGGGGAAGTGCTGTGGGATGGTCTGTATGTCAAATGTATTGCTCTGATTGGTCAATAAATAAAACACCAGTAGCCAGGCAGGAAGTATAGGCGGGACTAACAGAGAGGAGAACTGAGAGAACAGGAAGACAGAGGGAGACACTGCCAGCCGGGGCCAGGACAAGCAGCATGTGAAGATGCCGGTAAGCCATGAGCCACGTGGCAAGGTATAGATTTATAGAAATGGATTAATTTAATATAGAAGTACAGTTATTAAGAAGCCTGCCACAACCATACAGTTTGTAAGCAATATAAGTCTCTGTGTGTTTACTTGGTTGGGTCTGTGCGGCTGTGGGACTAGGGGGTGACAGAGATTTGTCCTGACTGTGGGCCAGGCAGGAAAACTCTAGCTACAGTCTATCTCTCACACTTGTGGAATTAAGATAAGTTTCTGGAGGCAACAGAAGAACTGGAAAGCCTTAAGCTTGCCCATACGTTCTTTGGTGCTGACATGTAACATTAGGTTAAGGAGCCCATGACTACATGATTTTAAACTCTCCTTTCTTTTTAAATGCCAGTTGAAAATCAATTCACAGAGCACTCCCTTTTCCCTGCTAGCTTACTTGAACTGCTTTGGTAATGAGAAATCATGTTAATTCAGAAACCACACTATTATAGAAATACTAATGAAATGTAAGTGGATTTCAACAAGAATGGCCTTTTAAACATTTCCTCTACACATTCCTATTTCCTTAAAATAACTAAAGTATTATTTGCAATAAAACAAGAGGTTAGCTACAATAAAGATTAGTGAAGGAGATACTTGATACCAGTTAGAACAAAGGAAGTAGTTATAAGACAAAACCACGAGAGAAGTTGTTTTTAGTATGAAATATCAGTCTGAGTGTCCTTTATGCCATAATAAAAGAAAGAATGCATACAGAACAATAATAGTAAGAGCAAAAAGTGAATAATAATGTTTATGAACAAAATATTTAGACTTCTGACAGTAAATTTAAAGAAAAATTTGCCACTTTAATCTTAATGCAGTACTGTAATATAAAAGACACATCTTCAAGCCTCAGACTGTAAATACATATTAAAATTAAATGGTTTTCATATATCTACTATAAAGACAGACTTACTGAGAACTGACCAATACAACTAAGCAGTAACTCAGTAAAGACATACATGTGAGTTATTAATGAAGTAAACTGGATCAAGGCAGGTGATATTCAGGTCTTCAGCCTTCTTCCTCTTCTCCACATTCACCCACCAGTCTCATCTCCCACTCTACAGCCCACCATTGCTATGGCCTGCCCATCCTCTCTGCCCCGCCATGCAGATCTTCTACTATATAGCCTTCCTCACTACCCCATCCTTTGTCTCAGCCTCCCACTCCCCAGGTATTTCCTCAGAACTCACCAGTTAGGAAAGAGGGTATTTATTCTCCCGTTTTGCCTCCAAATCCAGTCCCCTAGTCTCATCTCCAGGTCTGCAGAAGACCACCTGGTGTAGCTTCCACTCCCTCTTTGTCCCCATTACAAGGGGACTAAGCAAATCTTGGTGACACACCCGGCCTTCCTTCCTCCAGTGGATACTGAGGCCTATCCTTCCAGCCCATTCTCATTCCTAAGTATCAGTTTCCAGTAACTAGAAACACATTTTAAGTGGATCCCCATTGGCCACACCTGGCAGGATTTCAGAAGCCTTTCTTTTTTTTTTTTTTTTTATTTTATTTTACAACATAATTCAACTTTACATATCAGTCATAGGTTCCCCCGTTCTCCCTCCTCCTGCCCCATCTCCCCTCCCCCCGCCCACCCCCATTTCCATCCCCTCCAAGGCAAAGACTCCCCTGAGGATTGAGATCAACCTGGTGGACTCAGCCCAGGCAGGCCTAGCCCCCTCCTCCCAGGCTGAGCCAAGGGTCTCTACCAAGCCCCAGGTTTCAAACAGCCAACTCATGCACTGAGCACAGGACCCGGCCCAACCGCCTGTATGCCTCCCAGACAGATCAAGCCAATCAACTGTCTCACCCATTCCGAGGGCCTGATCCAGTTGGGGGCCCCTCAGCCATTGGTTCGCAGTTCATGTGTTTCCATTTGTCTGGCCACTTGTCCCTGTATTCCATCCATCTCCTGTCCCAACAACTCCCGCTCACACAAACCCTCCTCCTTCTCGCCAACTGGACTCCCGGAGCTCCACCCAGGGCCCGACCGTGGATATCTGCATCCAGCTCCCTCAGTCACTGGATGGGGCCTCTAGCACGACAATCAGGGTGTTTGGCCATCCTATCACCAGGGTAGGTCTGATCGGGCTACCCCTCGACCATTGCCAGCAGTCTACTGTGGGGGCATCTCCGTGGATTTCTGTGGGCCTCTCCTACACTCTGCTTCTTCTTATTCTCATGTGGTCTCAGAAGCCTTTCTTACTAGGCAACCCACAGATACTACACTCTCCTCAGAACCCACGGAGGCAACAGAAATCAAGGAATAGAACGTCCACCCAACAAAAACAACACCAGATATCAGCACCTAGAATACAAGCATCCCAAACCAAAATGCCTAGACACCAGTATAAAAACAAAATCAACAACAGCCAGGACGTTATGTCTCCACGAGAATCCAGCAACTCTACTAATGTAGGCCCTGAAAAGTACAATATAGATGAAACACATGACAAGGAGTTCAAAATGGCCTTCCTGAATATGTTAGAGGTCCTTAAGGAGGAAATGAATAAATCCATTAATGAAATATATGAAAAAACAACGACAACAAAGAAACAAACTGGAATAAAATGAACAAAACAGTGCAAGACTTGCAAGTGGTAGAATCGATAAAAGAAACCTAAACTCAGGGAAAACTGGAAATGAAAAGTTTAAGAACTCGAGTAAGAACCTCAGAGCCCAAGCCTCATAACAGAACATACGATATGAAAGGGACAAGACGAAAGAAATGGATACCTCTATCAAATAAAATGCTAAATCTAAAAAAATCCAGACACAAAACATCCAGGAAATTGGAGCTGTTATGAAAACACCATACCAAAGAATAATAGGAATAGAGGAACAAAAAACCCAGGTCAAAGGCCCAGAAAATATTTTCAACAAAATCACAGAAGAAAATTTCTGTAACCTAAAGAAGGAGGTGCCTATAAAGATAAAAGAAGCATACAAAGCACCAACTAGACCGGATCAGCAGAGAAAGTTCTGTCTGGCACCTAATAATCAAAACACTAAAAGTACAGAACAAAGAAAAAATATTAAATGACACAAGGGAAAAAGAATAATTAACACATAAAAGCAGACCTGTTAAAATAATACCCAACTTTTCAATAGAGACTCTAAAGGCTAGAAAGTTCTGAGCAGATGTTCTAAAAACTCTAAGAGACCTCAGATGCCAGTCCAGACTACTATACCAGCAAATTTCAACCACAAAAGATGGAGAAAGTCATTCCACTAAAAAACAAAATAAAAAAAATTAAGTAGTATCAATCTACAAATCCAGGAAGAAAAACATTTATTACAAGCAAATGGACCAAAGAAGCAGGCCTGTGAAGACGTTTTAAAATCTGACAAAATAGACTTCATACCAACAAGTCAGAAGAGATAGAGATGGACACTTTATACTCCTGAAAGGAAAAATCCACCACGAAAATACTATAGTTCTAAACATTTATGCACCAAACACAAGGCTACTCAAATTCATAGAAGAATTTCACTCCAGCTTAAATCACATATTTATCTTTACATACCAATAGCGGGATCTTCAATACTTCACTCTTGACAACAAGTAGGTCATCCAAACAAACTAAGCAGAAATGGAATGGCTGACTGATGTCATAAACCAAATGGACACAACAGAATTTACAGAATGTTTCACCTAAACATAAAAGATTATATTCTTCTTAGCATCAAATGGAACAATCTCCAAAACAACATGCTGGGACACAAAGCAAGTCTCAACAGATACAAGAAAATTTTATTAGCACCCTGAATCCTATCTGACCACAGCGGATTGAAAGCTTGATATCAACAACACATAAATAATAGAAAGCTTTCAAACTCATGGAAACCCAACAACTGACTACTGAATGAAAAACAGCTCAAGACCAAAGTTAAGAAAGAAATCAAACACTTTTTATAATGGAATGAAATTGAGAACACAACATGCCCAAACTTATGGGACACAGGAAAGTGCCTAAAAGAGGCAACTTCATAGCACTAAGTGCCTACACACAAAAATTAGAGAGAGCTCATACTAGTAACTTAATAGTGCACCTTAAAGCTCTAGAATAAAAAGAAGAAATAACACCCAAAAGGAGTAGATGGCAGGAAATAATCAAATTCAGTGCTCAAATTGATAAAATAAAAACAAATAAAAAATCAGTACAAAGAATCAATGAAACAAAGTTGGTTTCAAAGAGAAAATCAAATAATATTGAAAAACTCTTAGCTAAATTAACCAAAAGGAAGAGAGAGAATACCCGAATTAACAAAATTAGAGACAAAAGGGGGGCATAACTACAGACACTGAGAGATTTCAGAGAATTGTAAGGATAAACTTTTAAAACCTACACTTCACCAAATAGGAAAAATCTAGAAGAAAGGGAATTTTCATGATGGTTACCATTTACCAAAGTTAAATCAAGATCGGATAAGCAATTTCAACAGAACTTGTGAAGTAGAAGCACTAATTAAATGTCTCCCAACCAAAAATAGCCCAGGACCAGATAGTTTAAGCGCAGAATTCTACCAGACTTTCAAAGAACAGTTAACTCCTCAAATCATTCCACAAAAATACAAACAAGCAGCAACATTGCACAGGCCTTTTTATGAGGCCATAGTTACCCTCTTACCTAAACCACAAAAAGGCCTAATAAAGAATGAGAATTACAAACCAATTTCCTTTATAAACATAGACGCAAAAATTCTCAGTAAAATATTTGCAAACCAAATCCAAGAACACATCAAATGTCATCCACCATGACCAAGTAGACTTTTAAATTATACTGAGTTTTAGGAAACAATAATTTAAAAGCATTAAATATCTATTGATGGACAAAAAGATATCTGTCTCATTTCTTACAGTTAAACATGTGGAACTGTAAATTATATTTACCTACACTTCTTTCTAAAATTCTATGAAAGTAAGAATGATTTTTTTTTTCACAACCGGCTCCCAGCAAGGCCATGCCCCTCTTGTTCTTAAACTTTCTCCCTCACATTAGTAACTCTAACCCAGTGTGTAGCTGGAGAGTTTTTCTCTCCGGGTCCCACAATTCCCGCCAGTCCTGGAGCCCACTTATAAAATAAACATACAGACTCTTACATTATTTAAACTGCTTTGCCATTAGCTCATGCCTATCACTGTCTAGCTCTTACTCTTATATTTAGCCCATTTCTATTAATCTTTACCTTGCCATGTGGCTCGTGGCTTACCGGCACTTTACATCTTCCTTGTCCTGGCGGCGGCCCCAAGCAGTCTCCTTCTCCACCTTCCTGTTCCCTCAATTCTCCTCTCTCTTAGTCCTGCCTATACTTCCTGTCTGGCTCCTGGCCAATCAGTGCTTTATTAACATATTTGTCATACAGAACATCCCACAGCACCCGTGGACAATTTTGTTTTTACTTTTATGCTATATACATATATATGTATATGATTTTATATTTCTATACAAAGTCTATGAAAAACAGATGAGACAAAACAGACATTACTTCTCTGAGACTTGCTCGATTTGCTTAGTGTGATTGTTTCAAGTTGGATCCACTTGTCTCAACATGTAAGTACAGTCACACATATAATACTAATAATTAATTCAGTTTTTAAATAGTAAAAGGAGATAATAGCAGAAAAACTATGACAGAAGATAAGACCAGTCTACAAATCAAAACATGGACAGCAAATAGAAGAAACAGTAATGGCCTTTGCTATGTATAAAGGAAGGAGCTGGGGCTTGTACTGGGTTGACATGAGCAGGGGTGTGTTTATATGTGCTACTGGGAATTTCTTACATCCTCTCCTCTCCTGCCATGCCACTCTGTCTATATTTCAATGTTTAGCATCTAGGAGACTATTTGTCTTTCTTTTTGAGGTATATTTTAGAAAGAATAAAACAGGGTGAAGGCATAGCAGTGGCCATGATGAGGCCTGCATCTGTATATTAGGAAATTATGTGAAGACCGTCTTACTAGGGCAGAAAGTAATTCCAACTTTACGTTGTTTGACGGGTAAAATTTTCCAATTATATGAGAAAAATATATAAATAGCATATAAATGCTTCAAAAGTAAATGCAGTCTTTCTAAGAGGTCAGAGACAATCTGATAACAAAACCAAATTTAAATATTTTAAAATTATAGATCAATACTTCTCACCCAAATATACTAAAAATTTAGTAAGTGAGTTGATCAAAGTATAAAAAGATAGTAAGTCAGGCCCAGGAAAGTTTGTACTTGAAATACAAGGTGTCTCAGTTACAGTTATTATTGCTATGATGAAACATTATGGACAAAAACAACTTGGAGAAGAAAGGGTTTATTTGGCTTATACTTCAACATCATAGTCCATCACTAGAGAAAGCCAGGACAGGAACTCATGTAGCTGGAATTTTCTCCAGTCCTGCCCAGCACCACGGACCCTGCAACCACTTATAAAATAATCACTCAGAAACTTATATTAATTAAACTGTTGGGCCATTAGCACAAGCCTACCACTGATTAGCTCTTACACTTAACTCAGCCCAATTCTGTTAATCTATATGTCACCACGTGTTCTGTGGCTTTACCTACTGCCCTTACATGCTGCTCCCTGGATAGCAGGCTGGCGTCTCCTCCAGATTTCCACCTCCCAGCCTCTCCTCTCTGTTTGTCCCACCTGTCCTATACTTCCTGCCTGGCTACTGGCCAATCAGTGCTTTATTTATCAATCAATCATAGCAATATATATTCACAACATACAGGACATCTCACAGCATTTCCCCTTTTTATTTTTTTTAAAGGAAGATTTTAGCTTTAACATAGTAAAATTACATATAACAGAACAATTATCAAGCAAAAATTACAGTTACAATATCTAGTCTATTTATAATATCTAGTGTATTTGTATTTGGCAAAATTAAAGAAGATATCCTATCTATCTTATATTTGTGAGTCTAAGGTTTCATATCTAACTTATCTTTTATCATAACTAAGGAAATTATAACTATCTAGTCTTCAACTACATCAAAGACCTCAGAAGGATATAATATTACCTGAGAAATTGGAAAAGGATGCAAGGAACTTTCAGGAGTCTTGCGAGAGTAGACAGAGAGAGCTGGCAGCTTGGACAGTCATCCAAAGTTCTTTTGTAGAGTTTGGTCATCTGTCAGGGAGCAACATGTAAAGGCAACAGGTAAAGCCACGGAACATGTGGCAACATATAGATTAACAAAAATGGGCTGAGTTAAGTGTAAGAGCTAGTCAATGGTAGGCCTGAGCTAATGGCCCAACAGTTTAATTAATAAAAGTTTCTGAATGATTATTTTATTATTTGTTTGCACAGTCCGTGGTGCTGGGCAGGACTGGAGAAAACTCCAGCTACAAACTCAAGCAAGGCTGAAACCTAGAGGCAGGAGATGATGAAGAGACCACGGAAGAGTGCTGCTTATTGTCTTGCTCCTCATAGCTTACTCAGCCTGCTTTCTAATAGAACCCAGGACCACCTATCCAGGAGATGACACCACTCACAATAGGCTGGGCTCTCCCACATCAATCAATAATTAAGAAAACACCTTACAGACTTACCTACAGCCTGGTCTTATGGAAGCATTTTCTCAGTCGAGGTTCCCTCCTTTCGGATAACTCTAGCTTTTGTCAAGATGACATAAAATTAGCCAGCACACAAGGTTTATTTAACACTTTAATGTGAATCAAGATAATTCATTGTGTTAACAGACTAAAGAAAAAATGAAGACCATATTATTACCTTAATGTATGCTGAAATTTCAGTAAACTACATCCAACATGGCACGTAACTCTTCATGTGTTAGTAGTAGACAAGGATTCAGCAGCCAGAAGACCCGAATTCAAGGATGACCTATCAACTGCATGATAGATGGCAAAAAGCCTGAATGTTTTCTCTATAACACCAAGTAGATCATGAGGCGTATGTTCTTTCTACCTGTCTTGTGGAATGCACTTGTGGCTTTAGCCAGTGTAAAAAAACCAAATTTAAAAAAAAAAAAAAGCTGGTGCCTACTTTGGAGGACAAGACACACAACTGGCTATACATATAGATGGGATGATTGTACACAGATGATTTCCCATAGAACTTTAGGAACTGCAATTTGAATTTATTAGCTAGTGAAGCTGAAAACTGCATGGCTGACATACAAAATCAGTTATAGTCTAGCACTAATTATTAAGATATTAATTTAAAAATGTAAAGTAGCATTAGAATTATTAAATACCATAAGAAAGGTCTGATAAATATGTATGACCTGGAGTTTTCTTACAAGCTGTTTACTCAGAGATTTAAAGAAGGCATACATAAATGAAAATAAACTTCATGTTTATGGGTCAGGAAAAAAACTTTATATTACCTTCAGTCTGATTTATAGATTTAATATTATCACTGTCAAAATCCCAGTGGACATTTTTGTTTAAATTTATAAGATAGGATCAGATGGGAGGTGGTGTGGAAACCTCATTCACTGGAAACTACTGGAGTCTATGAGTGTGATCCTAGTGAGGACTCCTAGTAATGGGGGGTGACTAGTCAAAACAGGTCATCCTTTGTGTCAGACAAGGCTTCCAGTGGTGGGACTGGGTGGCGTTCAGTTGAGTTGTTGGCTGAGGAGGTCTGTGAAGATCCCTATACAAACCAGACTGATGCTAGGACAGAAGGTAGCTCTCTGAAAACTGACAGTGGAGGGGGACATTGCCAATGACAGCATCCACACAGCTCACTGAACATAGAGGGGTCAAACTGATGCCTGCATGAAGCCTTCAACCCTATATTCTATTCTCTTTGGCAGGAGAAGTTACTATATAGGCTAAGGAAAGGGAAACCTGGACACCAACCCAGCCATAAAACCCTCCACCTATAATCTGTGCCCCCTGGGCAATGGTGGCACAGAACTTGTGGAATCGGCCAACCAATGTTTAGCTTAACTTGAGGTCCATGCCACTACAGGGAACCCATGCCCCAAATGGCCAGGGACCAGAGACTGGATAGCCAAGAAACTGTGGGTAGAACCAAACATGACTGGCAATAGAAAGTAAAAACTAATGAAATGATTCCTAATGATATTCTGCTGTACATGTAAAATAGTGATTTGTCTATTCATTATCAGAGAGGCTTCCACAAGCAGCAGATGGGAGTAAGAGCAAGGACACAGATCCAGATATTATGTAGAGTCTAAATTGGAAGTATCCATCGGATCCCTCTCCTTGGAGCTTGGAGAAGGAGGGAGAAGAAAGATTGTAGGAGTCAGAGGGGACGGAGGACACCAGAACATGGCTCACTGAATCAACTAAGCACAGTTTCCATGGACTTATAGAGGCTGAAACAGCAAGCACAGACCTGTATGGATGTGCACCAGGTCTTCTGAGTACATGTTATGGCTGTTAGCTGGTGTTTTGTGGGACTCCTAGCAGTGGGAGCCGGTATATGTCTGACTCTTTTGTCTGCTCCTGAGACTCCTTTCCTCCTGTTGGGCTGCCTTGTCCAGCCTTGATATAGGGCATTCACTTTGTCTTAACGAATCTTGTTTTGTCCTGTTTGGCTGTTGTCACTTGGAGGCTTGTTCTTTCCTGAAGAGGAAACAGAGGGTGAGTGGATCTGGGTAGAGGTGAGGGGAACTAGGAGGAGTAGAAGGAGGGGAAACTGTGGTTGGGATGTGTTGGATGAGAGGAGAATCTATTTTCAGTTGAAAAACACACACAACAAAACAAAAAAAAATACATTTATAAGCAACTTTGAAATGCAAAAGAATTAGGGTAGCCAAACAGTCTTTGTAAAGAGTAACAGGACTTTAAAACTAGACAGTGTCAAGATTATCATTGGTGCTACTCCACATATACAAATACTTCAAACTTTTGTCTCATATACTGTTTCTCAGGAAAGTATCAGGATATTTTCTTCAGCGTGGTAAGAACAGAACCTAAGACTGACTGAAAAAGGAAATTGTCCAAGACACAGGCGTCATCCAGATGAGAACGGTATAGAGTCTGTAGCAAAAGGAAATACCAGAATGCCTCAGGTCTACAAAGGGCTGGAGTCCAAAGGGGTTTCTAGACAAAACACTGTAGCTTGCAGATTACTTGATAGAGTTAGCAATGTGGGATTTATTTAGGAACAATTGGGGGCTACCAAGAAATCAGAGAGCTAAAGTGAAAATATGTAGCATCAACAAAAAAAGAGTATAGAACTGATTAAAAAAAGAAAAAGAAAAAAAACTAATTGCTTCAGTAGAAACATATTACAATAGTAATACTGAAAAAACTAAATTACAATTTACTAAAAATTGCTATGTATTTTACAGCAAAAAAAAGGAAAAGGGGGAAATGAGGAAGAAGCTGAATAACTGACCATAATAAGTAATTTCTGTAAACTTAACCAATTGAATTCTACATAACCCTTAGAATCCTTTTAGTCATTATTGAATCTTCCAGAAAAAAAAAACCAAAATAAATGACATCTAGATGCTATTTAATTTCTACAGTTTTTTTATTTTATTTTATTTCATTTTAAGCATGGCAATTTAGGGCTAGAAAGACAGCTCAGAGGTTAAGAACACTGGTTGCTCTTCGAAACGTCCCCAGTTCAATTCCTGGCAACCACATGGTGGCTCACAACCATCTATAATGAGATCTAGTGCCCGCTCTGGCCTGCAGACATACATGCAGGTAGAACACTGTATACAGAATAAATAAATAAATCTTTAAAAAAAATAATGGCAGTTTATTTTGACTTGGTTTGAGAGGTTACAGTCCATCTTTGTAGGAAATTCATGCCAGGAAGCCCACATCTGCAGCTGGGAAGGAGAGAGAGGAGCAGCATTGTTGCTCAAGGCAGTTTCGCTGTTCCCCTTTGTTATTCCATCTTGGACCCCAGCCCACATGCAGAGTGGGTCTCCATCCATGCTTCCACCTCACTGCAAACATCCTCACAGACATGCTCAGAGACATAAAAAAGGCAGTGTCTGAACAATTTTATGACAGACTATGTTTTGTTTTGTTTTTGAGACAGCATTTCATTGTGTATCCCTAGCTGTGCTGGAAATCACTAAATAGATCACACTGACCTTGAACTCATAGATGCTCACCTGCCTCTGCCTCTCAAATGCTGGGGTCATAAGTGAGTCCACGTTGTCCAGTTATGTCACACTTAATTTTACTTAACACATAAGCTCATCAGCAATAGGTACATAATAGGCATACAGTTTAGGAAGTTTTATTCTCATTCTTCAAAAGTGTTCAGATTAAATCCTGAGAGCTTTTGGTAAACCAAGTATGTTTTAAGATAATCTTTTAATTGGCAACTGCCAAGCAGGACTATTTCAGATTATTCATGGAATTTCAGGTATCAGGGCTTCTGATCAACTCTAAGACTATAAAATCCAGGCTTATTTAGATTATTTAATATAACAATATTATGCTAGGTACATAAATACTCAACACTTGCTGATTAACTAGTGCATCTTTATTCTGGCAGACAATGAAAGGTGTGAGGACTCTGTAAAATATTTTAGCTAGTCTACATATCCTCAGTTCTGCTAACTTCATCATTTAGAACTCTTGCTTAATTTCCACTTACAAAAACAAGCTAAACTACTAATTCACTCACAGCAAACTAGCATTCCTTGTATTCACTATGCTAATTACCTCGCCCTGGATGTAGGAGGAGAGACAGGACAGAAGTTTTCATGGTGACTCAGGAAGACCAGGTTTCCTGATCATCCGACTACGTCTGAGCTATGAGTGGAGGAGCACTTTGTACATGGGATATAATTAAATCTCCACACACATATCATTCTAAGCAGAAATAAGGTGTTATAGACAGCATAGTAGAAGCCAGGAAACAAACATCTAGAGTGAGTTGAAAAACTAGACATATAAATACATGATTCGGAAACTTGAATGCAAATACTGGAAGTAAACTGAAAGAAAGCGTTGGAAGTCATTACGGTTTGAGACAGAAGGTGGAGTTGTTGGGAGCTGTGAGGCGTAGTTCCAGACCAGCAATGAGTGCTTGTCCAACAGGTCTCCAGATGAGACAAAGCCCAAGAGGACAGTCTCTCTGGGCAAGGACCAGTGGACTTTGGGACACTGCAGAATACTGCTGCTACCGCACGGCCTGCATGCTCTCTTCTGTCTCGTAATGATGATTCTTTTGGTGGTTTTAGTGCCATTTTGTCAATCATACATAGGATAAATGTGATCATTCCTGGAAACCTCATTTTTTTTCTCAAATATTTTCCTCTAAAATTCTTTGGAAGCTGATGCTTCTCAGGTTTCTTGTCTGGGGACACCTTCTGCCACTTCAGACCCCAGGAGCTGTTCTGATTTGGTGCTGACAGGATCAGAGGCAGACCACCTCCATTTCTGTAAATACGTTTTGAATGGTATTGTTGTTCTTGAAAATGTATGCCTATATCAACCACTCTTTAGTTTTGTAAAGACAGGATGTACTTGGCTTGATATTTGGCCAACCTAGCAAAATAAAAAGTGTTGTTTTGGGATTAAAGATGGATCTCTGTGAGTTTGAGGCCAGCCTGGTCTACAGAGTGAGTTCCAGGACAGCCAGGACCGTTATATAGAGAAATTTTGTCTCAGAAAACAAACAAACAAATATTTTGGGAAAAAACATATTTGACATATTTGTTTTTGCTGGAGATTAACACTGTAGGATTGGAAAAACTTATTTATTAGTAAGAAAAACATGCTTGTTTTAATGTATAAATAAAGATGACTGGAACTACTCGGGGTGAACACTTGTGTGAAATTCATCTGGTGGTTGGACAGTTCATTTCTTTACTCCGATGCCCCTTCCCCATCTGAACCCAGGCTGTCTCAGACCATGGCTGGAAGTGAGGAGGTAAAGAACACCCAGTAATTTTCAGGTTAAGTCTTTTGGTAGTCTCAAAGTAATTTAAAAGCAATACACATGTATTTCTTTGCTAAGATAATATTAATTTGAACAAGTTGAAAGATTAAGAATAAAAGCCAGCCTAGGAATCTTCTACTGGGGAATTGAGTGTTGCTTCATATCCCTTAACAGGGAGAAAAGATAAAAGCTTCAGAGTCGTTCAGTTCAGAAAAACACCCTCATTGTTCCTGGAACCCACTGATGCATGCAGCACTTTGCTTCTCTCTTTTGAATAAAAGATAAAAGATAGATAAGATAATGATGAAATTAAAATCACACATTAAATGGAATATAGATGAACTATTGAAAGAAATATGCCTTGCTTCAAATCAACAAAACTTCACAAAAGGTTCAAGACCTTGGTTTGAATTAAAATGAAGTAGTTAGAAACTTCCCTGTGTTACAAATGGCATGGCTGAGTGAGGTTCCAGAGGACTACAAAGGCCCTTTCTGTTCAGTTCAGGGAGCAGATTTAGAATACAATCCTGTGCTGGGGGGTATGTGCCAGCTGTTAAAAGGATACACACCAGGGAGGCACAGCTACAGCTTTCAAGATGCTCACTTCTGTAGGAGATAAACAAACGGCCCATCCCATTCACAGACACTTCCCTAGACTTGAGATATGACTGTCACTCTGTAATATGTAATTACATATTGTAATATGGCTGTGTATTGCTTCCTGCTGTCAACATCCTTCCCTAGCAAGGGACAGGTGAACTCACTCTGGCTTTACTTGTTCTGCACAACTTTTTGAACTTCCTCCACTGACATGGATCTCCTCTCACCTCCCACATCCCACATCACACTTCTTTTGAATTTTTAAAAAGTTACATTTTGAAATTTTTACTAATTTTGTTATTCATTGGCAATTTCATACACATACACAACACACTTTGATTATTCTCCCTGATTCCCATCTCTCTTCTACCACACCAGTCCCTCTTTTCCTATGAATCCCTTTCCTGCAATCAGGACTTTTTGCTGTTTTGTGACCCACTGAGTTGACCCAGAACTGTCTATGTGACCCTGCGTTTGGAACTACCCATTGGAGCTCAATGATCTCGTTGGTGGGTCCCAAACTGAAGACAACAGCTGCCTCTCCTGGAATCTGTCAGTAGCCAATAGTTCAGCAGTGATGGGGAGGGCTCCAGGAGCCTCTTACCCATCCATGGCTGACTACGCAGGAGCAGTGCCTATATCCACAGCTATAGTGAGTTAACGATTTTAATGGATGTGTTGTGCCTGGATGATGGCATTTTCAGCCCCCTTCCTTACCTTCTGGCTCTTAACATACATTTGTTATTCCTTCTTTGACAATGTTCCCAGAGCTTTAGACAGGGTGGTATAAATGTTGTTTCAGTTATATTTAGCATCTTTGGTAGCAGGTTTCTTCATTCACCATGAAGGTGAGTTTTCTCTGATTAAGGCCGAGAGCATTTGTCTATGAGTGTAAACATATATATTTAGAAGGCTTTTAGGGCGATGTATACTGTGGGACCCCGTTTTCGGGTTCCTCGTGGCTTTATCCAGCAGGTCCGCATAGAGGATGATTAGGACCACGGGCCTGAGTGCAGGTGTCTGAGATGGTCTGCACTTGGCTGTGCTGGGGGAGGAGGTCATTTGCTCCACCCCTTGGTGTCTCTATAAAAACCCTGGGGCCAAGACAGTCGGGCCCGTTGGAAAAGGTTCCAGGCCCTCTCGAGGTTATCCTTTATTTTCTATCTGTTTATCTCCGCAATAAATCCTTCTATCTAATATTTCCTGCTGCTCACACTCAAGAAAACTCTGGGAAGCTATGGGGTTGGTGGGTAAACGCCCCACAGAGTATACTCAGCTAAATGGCAGTTGTGGATTTTCCTACTCCTGTTGCCACACCCGTCCAAGCTGTGCTGTTGCCTTACTAAACTACCTTTACCAAGCAAACCACACATTTTTCCAGAGTAAGTGTCAGTAGGATCCCTTCAAGTAACATGGTGGGAACGGTGCATTTATTCTGTTCAACACTAGTAAAACATCTTACATGAGTCAACAGTGAATTTGGAATTTGGGCAGAACTGGAAGGTATTTATTGGCAGGGAAGCATAAAAAATATTTGAGAGCAAAGAGGAGTGATATCAAAGGTAGGATATTGAAAAATCATGAAACATCAGAAGATTACCTATGACTCCAAATGGCTGTGAAGAGGAATAATAAGAAATAACATTAAGAAATTAGTAAGGGTTAGACCACAGAAGACCTTAGGTTACCATTGAGTGATGTTGTCCTTAGAGTTTCCAGGGAACTATAAATGTTTAAACAGAGAAAGAATAAGAGCTAAATTGTTATTAACCAATAAAAGCATTTTTGTTTGTCAAATTATATTAAAAGTAGACATCCTGTGTTTAAAATTAAAAACAGCACAGATGTAGGATTAAATATAGAAAGTATAATGCTTTCCAAATATACATTGCATACAAAGTAAATACATACATGTAAATACATTTACACAAATGGATTTTTTTTAGACAGAATTCTCTGTGTAGCTTTGGAGCCTGTCTTGGAACTTACTCTGTAGACCAGGCTGGCCGTTGAACTCACAGAGATCCACCTGCCTCTGCCTCCCAAGTGCTGGGATTAAATGTATGTACCACTACTGACTGGCCACATAATGAATTTTAACATGTGGTTACATGCTAATAAGTGTGCATTCACAATTTTTGTCATGTATTTTAATATTTTTCTATTTTCCCCTTTATAAACTTAACAATATATTGTGGAAATCATCCTAGGATACTGTCATAAAGTCAAGTCTTATTAGTTGCTGCACAGAAATTACAGTATGCATGTATCATGTTTATTTCAACCATTTCCCTATTGGTGGACATCTAATATGCTTCCATTTTTTAATTCTGAAAACTATATCAGAGTAAACTTATCTGTACAAGTGTCATTATTGTTAGGTGGCATTTTATAAAGTAAATTCTCAAGTGGGACATTTATGGGTTGAACTATAAGTCTATTTTTTTTTCAGTTTTAGCATGCACTGACAGATAATACAGGAACAAGATTAGATTTCCACTATCTTCATATCTGTTCAATGTATTACTTAAAATTTTAGCTAGAGCAATAAGACAACTGAAGGAAATTAAGGGTATACAAATTGGAAAGGAGAAATCTAAGTATTGTTATTTGCAGATGATATGATAGTATGCATAAGCGATCCTAGAAATTCCACCATGGAACTGTTATAGCTGATAAATACATTCAGCAAAGTGTCTAGATGCAATATTAACTAAAAAAAAAAGCATCCCTTCTACATACAAATGATAAACAGACCAAGAAAGACATCAGGGTAATTACACTTTCAGATTAGCCTCAAATAATATAAAATATCTTGGAGTAACTTTAACCAAGTAAGTGAAAGAATTGTATGATAAAATATCAAGTCTTTAAAGAAAAAAATGAAGATGATATTGGCAGATGGAAATATCTTCCATGCTCATGGATCAGTAGGATTAACATAGTGAAAATGGCCATCTTACCAAAAGCAAACTATCGTTTCAATGCAATTTCCACCAAAATTCCAATACAATTCTTTACAGACCCAATTTTATATGGAAAAACAAAAAACTCAAGATAGCTAAAACAATTCTGAACAATAAAGAACTGCTGGATGTGCCACAATGCTGGATTTCAAGTTTTATTACAGAGCTTTAGTAATAAAAACTACATGATGTTGGCATAAAAACAGACACATTGAATAAAGGAATGGAATTAAATCCCAGACATTAACCCACACTCCTATGGACACTTGATTTTTGATAAAGAAGTCAGAAATAAACAATGAAAAAAAAGCATCTTTAACAAATGGTACTTGTTTAACTGGATGTCTATATGTAGATGAATATAAAAAGATCTATATTTATTGTCTGGCATAAAACTCAAGTCCACATGGATAAAAAAATGTCAACATAAAATCAGTTACACTGAATACTATAGAAAAGAAAGTGGGGATTAATTAAAGTTGGCATAGGAGACAACTTCCTGAATAGAACACAATTATCACAGGCACTACAATCCACAGTTAATAAATAGGACCTTATGAGACTGAAAAGCTTCTGTAAGGCAAAGGGCACTGTCAACAGGACAAAGCAGCAGCCTCCTAAACAGGAAAAGACTTTTTTTTTAAAATCAATTCCATATCTGATTGAAGACTAATATCATATATATATCAAGAAACTAGGCATCAAAATAGCAGATGATCCAATTAAAAATGGAGTACAGACCTAAACAGAGAATTCTCAGGAGCAGACTCTCAAATAGCTCAGAAAAACTTAAAGAAATGTTCAACATCCTAAGCCATCAGGGAAGTGTGAATCAAAACTGCTTTGAGATTTCGTCTTACAAAAATCAGAATGACTAAGATAAAAAACCACAAGTGATAGATCATGCTGGAGAGGATGTAGAGCAAGGAGAATGTTCTTCCATTGCTGGTGGGAGTGTAAACTTGTACAGCCCCTATCTAAATCAATATGGTGGTTCCTCAGAAATGTGGGAATTTATCTACCACAAGATCCAGATTTACCACTCTTTGGCATATGATCTAAGGATGCTCCATCCTACCACAGGGCACTTGTTCAACCATGTTCATTGAAGCTTAATTCATAATGGCCAGAAACTGAAAACAACCCAGATATCCATCAACAGAAGAATGGATAAAGAAAATTGTGGTACATATTAATAATTAAGTATCACTAAGATTTTAAAAAATGACATCATGAAATTTTCAGGGAAATGGATGGAAATATAAAAAAAAAAAGTCATCCTGAGTGAGATAACTCAGAACCAGAAAGACAAACATGGTATGTATTCACTTACAAGTGGACATTAGTTATTAAGTAAATGATAATCAAGCTACAATCCACAGACCCAAAGGGTGTCTAGGGACAAAGAGGAGGCATCTAGGGGAGATGCATGGATCTCCCTCAGAGATTTTTATGATTTTTATGATTTAGATTTTTATGGGCAGACTGGGAGCAGGTGGGAACAGGAGTGGGGGTCAGATGGGATGGAGGGAGAGAGTGTGGAGAGAGACGACTGGAATTGGGGGCATTTGGTGGCTGTTATGTAAACCTAGTGCAGTGGAAACTTCCTGGAATTTATGAAAGTGATCCTGATGAGGACTTCTAGTAATGGGGGATTTGTAGTCTCAACCGGCCATCTCTTTTTGCCAAGCAAGGCTTTCAGTGTCAGGACTGGGCTGCATTCAATTAAATTGGTGGCCAAGGACATCCCATGGAAATTCCTAAACAATCCAGGCTGTTGCTAATACAAAGGGTTGCTCTCTGTCAACTGACAGCAGAACCTCCCTTGCTGAGGACAACAGTCACACAACTCATTGAACATGAGAAGTCAAGCTGTTGTCTCCACAAAATCCTCACCCCTACATTCCAGTCTCTTTGGTGGGGGAAGTTACTCTGAAGGCTACTGAAAGAGAAACATGGGCACCAACCCAGCTACAAAACTACAATCTGTTCTACCTACGTAATATGCTAGGACAATCAAGGCACCGAACTTTCAGTGTTGCCAATCAGTCTGATTTGACTCAAGGCTCACTCCATGAGAAGGAACCCATACCCAACACTGAGTGTATAACCAAGAACCAAAGACTAGATAGTCAAGAGTGCAGGGTAAAACCAAACATTACTGGCCTAAAATAAACAAATAAATAAAATGATTCCTAATGATAGTCTACTATACTCAACAGATCAATGTTGTATGCAGTCATTATCAGAGGTTTCCTCTGACAGCAGAATAGAGAAGTTTCAGAGACTCAGCCATACATTATGCTGAGAGAAAGTCTAAGTTGTATGTCTCTATCAAATCACTCCCTTCAGATTTCAGAGAATCCCACCTAAGAAGAGGCAGAATGATTTTAAGAGACCGAGGGAATGAAGGAAGGATACCAGGAGAACAAGGCCTTCTGTATCAATTAATGAAGGTGCATATACACTCACAGTGACTGAAACAGCAAGCACAGAGCCCACATCAGTCTGCACCAGGTCCTCTGTGATAACTGTTTGTTTCGTGTTTTTATGGAACTCCTGAGGATGAGAACCAGTGTGTCTGACACTTGTGCCTACTCTTGAGGCTCTTTTCCTCTTTTGGGTTGCCATGTCCAACTTCAACATGATAGTTTTTGCTTCAACTTATTATATTTTATTTCATCATCTTTGGTTGTTATCTGTTACAAATCTGTTATATTCTAATGAGTGACAGAAAGGGAGTGGATACATAGGAGAGGGGAGGTGGGGAGGAATTGGGAGGAGTAGAAGGAGGGAAAACTATAATCCTGATATATTGTATAAGAAGAGAATCTATTTTCAATAAAAGAAAAAGAAAAACTTGGTGTTTTAGAAGACTTTTGCTGACTAGTGAAAGATACATGAAGAATGAGAACCACTAAAGGCAGAGAAATTGCTTAAAGGACAATTTTAAAAAAGAAAGAGAGAGGAAATGAATGCTCAAACCAAGAAGCTGCCTATACCACAGAGAAGATGATGTAGCAGACGTCTCCCTCAAATATCTCCTTGTCAGGTTTACCAGTTGTGCAGCCTTCAGCCACTCATACTGACATCTCAGTTCCCAGAGGAAGGGCCTAACACACAGTATTAAAGTACAGCCATTTCTCAATAAACTGGAGTAAACTCTCCTTCCAGCCAAGTTTTCATGTGGCATCAGCAAAAACCTGCACTCCTTTCCAGGGTAAGAAGTTACAGAAATGTGGGACTTCATGACACTAAGAGTCCAAGTTGGCCTCTAAATTCAGTTACCTTTTATTGACTCCTACTCCTTGAGGCACTGGAGTTTGAGCCCAGATCCTCAGACATACTAGGCAAGCACTTTATCACTGAATTATACTTCCAGGCCTTATTTCATGAATACTGATTTTTAAAATGTTTGCCTTTTCAGTAGAGTTTATCTGTGAAATGCTTTTATTCTTTTATTTCTTTAGAAACAGTTATTCACATTTCTGTATGATGATCCTCTAGTAATCAGGGTATTTGATCCATTAACCATAATGTTTAATTTGGTATAATGTTATAGATGAGCTTCCCAGACTAACACCAATCACTGGATTCCAGACAACTCTAGGCGTTTTTCAGCTCATAGATTCTCTGACCATTAACAGTTGTCTTGCAAGCTACATTGGATAATGGGAGTTGTAACTAGAAGTTTTTAGCTTGTATTTCTATGTACTGCTTGATATATGAGTCCACTCAGAAACAAACCTCAGAGTAGCATGGCATAGATAACAAAGACATTCAGAAGAAGCACTGTTAAGGGGTTGCAACCTGCCTGTATTTGGTGAGCAACAGGTTTGGAGTAACCAATTTCTTCAAAAATATTTTGGACATTACAAAAAGGTTTCCATAAATACTCAAAGACTCATTTATTCAGATGCCTTCAAATTTGGAAATCAGTATTATAAATACCTGCAAAATCTTATGAAAGGAGCCACTTACTAATATACTACTAATGCCTATTAAGCTTTTTATGCAAATTCTTAGGGGTAAATTTCACTATTTAATTTCAGACATGATATATTTACATTCCCATTTCACTGTTTCCTAAAGTACTATTTTATAATGTATCTTAAGAAGTTAACATATTTTCACAGAACTCTATTAATTTAAAAGTTTCCTATTATCTTTTTTTTTAAAGTCCTTTCTATGACTATTTAATCATTTAGTTTAATCATAACTAATCTATAAGAAAGAAAGGTAGTATTATTTTTCTGGTGAGAGAGCCACAATAATTGTATGCTGTGTAAAATTGGGATGCTATGAGCAGAGGAGGCTGTTTCAACCAGTATGGACTTGTCTAATTACCACACAACATGTGACAAAAGCCACATCTTTCTTGCTGTGGCATCTCCTTTCTTGTCAGTGGTCTGCACTGTGTGTGCAGCTGAGGAGTGCCATTGCCAACCATATCTATCACAAGTATCACAGGATCAGAACTTGACTAGACACCACCTAATTTTGCAATGAAAAGGTTGTTCCCTTCAGAAATTCATGGAACTAAGAGAGTGCTATGCAATGGTCTCTTCATTCATGTCCAAAGACATTCTTGAAACAGGGCAGGAATTTAAATGGATACTAGGCCCTCACTCCTTGTGGCTAGTTTACTTCTTCAGCATGAAACTATAAAATTCACAATCTATCTATCTCTCTTTCTATCTATCTATCTATCTATCTATCTATCTATCTATCTATCTATCTGTTTTTAATTGTTTTTCTAGTTCTACTTGTTATATGAAAACATCTGGTGAGAGAAATGCCACAAATACGATCCCAATTTTTTTATTCATATGGTGAAGCAGAGTAGGAGTTAACTTGAAGAAGGTGTGTGCATGTCTAGAACCATGCCTCTTAATTCTAAGTCCATTGTGCACTAGTGAAGAAAACAAGTTTGGTTGATGGAGATAGAAAAATTATACCACATGTCAACTCACTGCCCCCAACACACTGTGCCCTCTCGAAGTTGATCTTTGTTTTATGCCGAGTGGCCCAAAAAAGAACAACAGAAAACCAGTCAAGCTCTGGTGAGTGCGTTTATTGTTCAGTGACAAAGCTGAAATCACTTTGCTCTAACGGTTGACTTTCCACTGAACTATGAAAAAAGTAAGCAATTACTTGGTTCGTGCTCTTTAGTAGACTGAATGCTTGCTTAGTTTATTTTAAGCTTCCAGATTTGATCTGTCACAGCAGGAATGATAATACCCCTAAGCAATTATGGCATTTGTCATTTGTTGTTCTATTGTATGTTTCTCTGCGCTCCAGATGAAAAATAAATCTCCGTTGAGTGTTCCATGTATAAACTACTGCAGCAATAGCAGTAAGAACTGCTCGTTGCTGATGGGGGCTAATGGGAGTAACTTTGGACTTCTTCCCTTTGTAGCAGTCAGCCTGAAGCCCTCTGGGAAAGTAAATACAGGTGGACTAGCAGGAAATTAATATGCTTCAGATACATGCTTAAATGCTGGAAGACAATTTCATCAGTTCTTCATTGCTACTTATTACAAGAAATCAAAAGATTCACCTGGTTTTGAGTCTGAGAACTCTATTTTTTATTTCCTTACCTTTTTTTTAAAGACAATAGATTGCTTACTCTCTCACATAAGATCATAATTTAAACATTTTTCCTTGATAACAATTGTTTATATTAAGACATTGTTTAATTTGTACATATATAATTAATGATTATATTTTAATTACATGGGAGAAAGTCAAATTGGTAAAGTTAATTCATCCTTTTTCCCTGTTAGAACTTTAAATATAATTTTATAAATGAATGCTGTAGAATATGAATCACTAAGAGAACAAAGAAATCATTGAGTCCCAAATTAGTAAGAGAAAAATAACACAAGGAAAGCTGTTCTATTAAGAAAAAGAGTAACAGAATTTCAGTTCCTTCTAAATCCTCAACTCCATAAAACTGAATACCAAAATGGTGGTTTCCAGGTCTGAAAATTGTTATTAACTAATAGACACAAGGCTTCAGTTAAATAAGATGAATGAGCTGAGCAGATCTGCTAAACGGTGTCTACACTCACTTATGTTTTAAAGAAGATTGATTTCATGTTGTGCTGCCCTGATAAATGTTTTTAAAGGTAAACTTTCTCCAAAGTGTATACATTGGTGATAGTATAGGCATTTGCCAAATAGTATTGTCAGTTACAAAGTAGAGGAAAGACCAGAAGTGTGTATAATATGATGGTATTAATTCTGGATGGTGAATGTAGTAGTTCCTCTCATTGTCTATATTAAACAGAAGTACAAATTTTCTGATAATGCTATTCTCTACCTAAAAGAAAAATGCCATTTATTTTTAAGAGAACAGTGTGTTTTCTTATATTTGTTGAACATTGGAAGGACAACATATATTGTTTCCAAAATTACATCCAATTATTAAAACTATTCATTATAAAGCAGCAGCATCTATATATGTATTCGCAGAGCATACAAATAAAACCCAGTTCCTCAGGCTTGTATATGAGGCCTGTATATGTTATCCTCCTCTCTTCAACCTCTAAAATGAAGACCTTAAAGTTCACAACAAAGTTGAAAGGAGATGAATATTTCCCATATATCCCTTGCTCCCATACCGTCATCACATCACCCACTGTCAACATCCATCAGAAGGGAACATGCATTGCAACTGATGAATCTACAATAAGACATCGTATTATCCAAAGACCATAGTTGACATCTGAATTCACTTTAATTTTACACGTTCTTTGGGTTTAGACATATACATAGTGGTATACACACACATACATATATATGTAAAGTCATGTATTTTAAAGTGCTCTGACAATGTATTAATGCAGTCTTTTCTTATGCTTTATCTTGTCTTCTACACCCTCTGACTCGGTCATCAGTATGCTCATTGAAGGTTATGGTCTTCCTTTAAGAAGCTTTGGTTGTGAAGACAGAGAGAAATGAGGAACACCACACCTGCTCACACTAATTTAATTTAGCACTTTAGCGACATTAGTTTCCATCTATTTCCCCTGAAAAGCGTAAGACATTTTAGCTGCAATAAATATTTGTTTTGTCCTATATATTGACAAAATGAGAGATTTTAAGATTTTAAGGGCCCATTTTCAATGTTGGCTAAAAGTTGTGACTGTAAAAAGTTACCTAGTACATGAGCATTAATAAGATTCTGGTTATCAAAGATCACGTATCTTTTTAATATAATGGTACTAATTATAATTATACCAGTAGATTTATTCATTTCTTTTCTCAGATTAATTTTTCTTTTTCTGGTCATGATAAGGACTTATCTCATTTTATTTTTAATCATTTCTCAACACTTACTTATAACTTGGATGGATCTGATGTATTAGTAATTCTGTTAATACATGTCTGAGCCTTTGTGTCTATTGATACGCTAATATTTTCTCCTCAGGCATTAGTTCAAGGGAAGGCAATTATCCTGTGTGCAGTTCTCAGGAAACATCAAGAGTGTGCTGGCATCACTGACATTTCTACAGTCATTTGTCTTTCCTACTCAAAGCTCATATTCATAGGTTTTAATAACATGTAGGATAAATTTGTAATTAATTTCTAATAACTTATACTCAACAATATTGAAGATATAATCCAAATATATGAAAGACAGAAATATTTATAGTATCTTGTATATTAACATATTGACTAATAATTAAAGTAATCTTAATTGCAAGTTTTTCTGGTAATAATTATATTATTAAATAAGGTATAATAAATATGACAAGAAACATCATCACTAACAAAGTATTAATTGTTTTAAAAAATGAAGAACACAGTAAAAATTCACATAAAATAACACTGAATGGGTCCTTCATATTTGCAACACAGTGCATCCCTAGAATTACCCCACAGGATAGGTGAGAGTAAAAGAGTATTTCATTACCATGAATTCACAATTTCCTGCAACATTCATGCCATTAACATTAATCTTGACCTTGTTTTATGGTTAACTCCACAGTAACTTCTGGAATAAGCATTTAGCAAGAATTGCATCTGAACCCTCTGCATCCTAATGGGACTCAAAGGGAAAACAACAAGAAGAAGAAGATCAGAAGAGGACTAGTCAAAGTCTTGGTGCTGGTTCTTGAAGGAGGCAATTTTGTTCCCCGGGAAACCTTCTTGGAGTCAAGCTTTGTGGAACGAAGCAACTAGCACCTGCTGAGTTAAGGTCAGAGATGCCACAGGACACAGGATAGCACTGATTTAGAATTAGCTTCAAATTTTACAATTATATTTCTAAACACTAACCTAAAGGCCTAGTTATATCCTCAATAAAGTAGATGTGTTTTATGTGGAGGAACCAGGGACTGCCCATGGGCTTCTCTAACTAAGTGTTTGTTCTTACGCTTGTTTTTTAGCCTGCTGACCAGGAGCTATTCTTTGTCATACACTACACAGAGCATATTCAGTTCATTCTTACAAACATGATCTCCTATGTAAACTAGAAGATCCCAAGACACCTGGATACACGATTGGTGTTTTAGAAAGGCAGATTTAGTTGAAGAGGAAACCCAAAGGGGAAAGTAAATTTATTTGTTTATGCCCCATGTAGTTTAAGGAAGAAATGCAAAATCTATACTAACTTCCTTCATTAAGCACCAGAGCTTCTGAAGTCTTGAATTCATATTTCCGCATTGCTACAGTTTTATAGAATAAATATTTATATTCTTTTCTAGTGATCAAATGCAATGAAAAATTCATTGCTTAAAGAAAATTAAGGACTCCAAGTTGTGCTGAGAATACACTTTTACACATTCATTCATTAAACTAACATTTGTTGAGCATGTAGTATTAATACATGCTCTGCAAGTGGTGTGGAGAACACGGAGTAAGATGTCAGCTATAACTTCATAATATTTCCAGTGAAAAGTGTGGTGATATGACAGAGGCATTATGCCTCTTAAAGAATTGAATTAGAGCCCATGGATTTATTTTTTTTCAGTACAGGACAGCCAAGTCAAGGGAAAATGAAGTTTCCTCTGCATAAAGAAGGTCTGGTGTGGGTTACAACCATGACTAAGTTCTGGGTATACTCCTTGCAGCCTTGGAACTAGGGCTGAGAGTTTACAAACCGGGGTAAAGGCACTGGACAGAACCTGGGAGGCTAGCGAAAAGGGGGGTTGCCTGATTGCTTCTTGCTAATTGGCTTTATTTCCCGTGCCTGCAGCAGCATTTCAGAGACTTCTTTACCTTGGTAACTCTTCCAGCTTTATATTTTGTACCATTTTAAAGACATAGTTATGTGGTTTCTCCTTAGAGAGGGGCCTACATCAGTTTGTAACATTCAGAGATCTGAGTCCACTGGGTTCTTCTTGAAATATCTGTTTTAGTAATTTCTACAGTCTTACTTGTTTCCTCAGCCCCAGGGGTGAGAGCTGCTTCTAACAGTTTCCATTTTCCTGGAACTTTATTGTTTTCTTATTTGTCTGCCAGTTGTCAGTTTGTTGTACCCGGTTCAAAATTATTCATGCTAAACTCTTTCTGTAAACATAACTAGTGCTTTCTGACCCCCAACTCTTCAGAGATTAAGGCTTTCATAATACTGATCATAATCATGATCCTGAAGATACAACCTGCTCCATAGTATTTAGAATTTAAGCACTATAATTTTTGATGATTTTTAGTACTAATATTTGCAGTACACTGCATGTATCTCTTTTTGTATTTATACCTAATATATAAATATGTAGGCACACATGCTTACATATTTAACATAAGTACATAAAACACATGTACCTTGCACAAATAAAAATCAATAAAGACCAGAGGCAATGGGTAATAACATACCACTGCTCCTTTTTTGTAGAGCCAGTAAGAGTTCATTATTTTCTACATTTATGAGACAAAGAGTAAACATCTACTGTAAGAGGTGCCTATTCTCAGGGATCTTATGGAAGAAATAGCATCAACCAACAAGCAAATATCCTGTGGATTGTCTCTGCTCTGCATCTTCCATGTGGCCCGTGGTCATGGTACCTCTAAGAACCCTACAATAATCCTATGAGGTACTTCTGTGCATGTCACAGTGGAAGATGACACATTGTCATTTTTCCTGATGTATTATTCTTAAAAAAATAATCAAGTTCCATGTTTCTGAAATGAAAAAGAAATATTTTTGTTACCATACCTAAGTGGATATTTTATTTTGTTAGAAAATTAAACATTCCTCTAGGCTGGTTTGTGGGATTTATTTTAAAAAAGTAATAACTCTGAAAAGATTTTGATTCCCACCCCAAACTCAGAATACCTGAGTGCTCTGTTGTACAAGGTTGATATATTATATTTTACCCCCTGAAATCCTCTGGAAAGCTGTATCTTAAAGGACCAATGAGAAATCCTCTTACTTTTGTACATTTGTCTGTGATTATTGCACAGAGGAGTTAATATATTAAATATAAACAAACCTCTTGATTTTCCATCAAAAGGTCATTCACCAAAAATAATTATATTTTAATCCTGGCACAACGTACTGGTACTCAGAGTGAACAACATTTTTACCTTGAGAAGATTTACAAATACTAAAACATCACCTCTTTCTCCTTATCTTGAACTAATGACTGTCAGTTTTTGGAAATTGATATCTCTTTGACTTTGTGGAACTTGGAAACCAAGGGCTTCATTCACATGGTTTCATGTTGTGATTATCAAATTCCCTATGACTATGAATTTTTCTATGTTGCCATAAAACATAAAAACACAATTATCAACAAAGAGAGCCCATGAGTCCTGTTATGTATTCTCTCAACTACTGACATTTTGATACTTGTTTAGTTACACAAAAGAGTTTCTTTCGAATTCTATGGTAAATGTATACAATATATGAAATTTTTAGGCAACAACTTTGCAGATAAATTGATTCTCATCCAGATTATAGCAAGTCATAAGTATATATCCTGGTGATCTATCTTTAAAGCTGATTTGTGATTCACTGTAATATGATATGCTGCAACTCTACTAGTAAATCCCGAAGTTCTACAACCTACTTTGAAATGCCAACTACTGAAAACCAAAATCATGGATGTTTGTTGGCTTATTGCATTAAACACAAAGAGAATAAAGTCTTACACTTGATATTAAAGATAGAATGTAAGATTTATTTTTTGGATACAATTCAAAATACATATGCTTTTCTTATGAACATGGTAAAAAAAAAACTATCAAAACTTAAGAAGATTTAATCCACTTGTAGAAAACCACTAATTTTATTTATCTTCAGAGACTTGCTCTTCCATTTAACCAGAAAACACATTGATAGTTGTATATTAATCTTAAAGGAATCTCCATTATTTCTATTGAGTTTTATAACTTTTTTAAAAATAAAGATTGACCCCAGGAATCCATAAGAATGACACCAACTAAGACTCCTAGCAATAATGGAGAGGGTGCCTGAGCCTACCTTTCCCTATAATAAAATTAGTGACTACCCTAATTGTCATCATAGAACATACATCCAGTAACTGATGGAAGCAGATGCAGTGATCCACAACCAAGCACTGGGCTGAGCTCCTAGACTTCAACTAAAAGAGGGAGGAGGGATCAAAGGAGCAAGTGAGGTCAAAATTGTGATGGGGAAAACCACAGAGACAGCTGACCCAAGCTGGCGGGAGCTCATGGACTCTGGCCTGTCAGGTGGGGGACATGCATGGGACCAAAATGGGCCCTCTGAATGTAGGTGACAGTTACGTGGCTAGAATTGTTTGGGGAGCCCCTAGAAGTAGGACCAGGACTTATCCCGAGTGCATGAAGTGCCTTTTTGGAACACATTCCCTAGGGTGGGATGCCTTGCTCATTCTTTTTTTTTTTTTGAATTTATTTTATTTTATTTTACAATATAATTTAATTTTACATATCAGCCATGGATTCCCCCATTCTCCCCCCTCCCACCTCACCCCCCTACCCACAGCCCACCCCCCATTCCCATCCCCTCCAGGGCAAAGGCTCCTCCGAGGATTGAGATCAACTGGTGGACTCAGTCCAGGCAGGTCTAGTCCCCTCCTCCCAGGTTGAGCCAAGCGTCTCTGCTAAGCCCCAGGTTTCAAACAGCCAATTCATGCACTGAGCACAGGACCCGGTCCCACTGCCTGGATAGCTCCCAAACAGATCAAGCTAATCAACTGTCTCACCTATTCAGAGGGCCTGTTCCAGTTGGGGGCCCCTCAGCCATTGGTTCATAGTTCATGTGTTTCCATTCATTTGGCTATTTGTCCCTGAACTTTATCCAACCTTGGTTTCAACAATTCTCGCTCTTATAAACCCTCCTCTTTCTCGCCAATTGGACTCCCGGAGCTCCACCCGGGGCCTAACCGTGCATCTCTGCATCCAGTTCCCTCAGTCATTGGATGGGGTTTCTAGCACAACAATTAGGGTGTTTGGCCATCCTATCACCAGAGTAGGTCAGTTTGGGCTGTTTCTCGACCATTGCCAGCAGTCTATTGTGGGGGCATCTTTGTGGGTTTCTGTGGGCCTCTCTAGCACTTGCTTCTTCCTATTCTCATGTGGTCTTCATTTACCATGAATATTCCTTGTTTTCCCTCTCTGTTCTTGATCCAGTTGGGATCTCCCGCTCCCCCAAGCTCTCTTTCCCTCGACCCTCGCCCTTCATTACCCCCACTCACGTCCAGACTGTTCATGTAGATCTCATCCATTTCTCCGTCAATGGGCGATTCCCGTGTCTTTCTTGGGGTCCTGTTTTCCGGTAGCCTCCCTGGTGTTGTGAGTAGCTGTCCAGTCATCCTTGTTCCACAACTAGTACCCTCCGATGAGTAGGTACATTGAAGAATGGATAAATAAAATGTGGTACATATACACAATGGAATACTACTCAGCAGAGAAAAACAATGACATTATGAGGTTTGCAGGCAAATGGATGGATCTAGAAAAAAATCATCCTGAGTGAAGTAACCCAGACTCAGAAAGACAAACATGGTATGTGCCTTGCTCATTCTTGACACAGGAGGGAGGGGCTTGGTCCTACCTCAACTTAGTATGCCAGACTTTGTTGACTCCCCAAGGGAGGCCTTACTCTCTCTGAGAAGTGGATCGGAGGTGGAATTGGGGAAGATGGAGGGGGGTTGCAGAAGGGGAGGGAGGAGGAACTGGGATTTTTATGTAAAATGAAAGAAAAGGATTTTTAAAAAATAAATTAAAAAATTAAAGATTGGTGTATGGGATTATCTTTTACAGAAAGGGAAGTAGAAACAACTAAATTGTAACAATCCAGTGACTAATTTTTCTAAGTAACAAAAACCTTGTATCAACTGTGGATGTTACAGTTAGTGCTTGGATGCCAGCAGTTCACCACAGGTGGAGATGTGCTACATTCTTCAAAATTCCAAGTCCTGTACACCTTCAGCAAGCATTCCTCTAATATTTATCCATTTATATTGGCTATCTGTCCAGTTTCTCCCACAGAGGGTGAAACACAGGGTGAAGTCCTCTTCTGTATTACCAGAGTTGGGGAAGAAGACACAAGGAAGATTGGCACAGGAGAAACTCCAGCTACTGGGTAGATGAAACTTTTTGGAACAAAGCACAAGCCAGGCTGGATTGGAAGTCGTCATCCCTACCTGTCAGTCTTCACTGACTTCACAGCTTTGCTTCAGCTGATCCTCTGTAGTAAATAGGATATTGAGAGCATAGCCTCTGAAGTTATATTAGAAGTTATCTCTGATTCTTGGGCAATGTTTGTCATCATCAATAAAGAAGTCATTACAGGCACAGTGCCAGTGGTGTCTCGGCTCAGTTTGGGAAAAGATGCACATGGGAAAGAAAATAAATTCTGAAACAGAACCCAGAAATTTCTAGTTTCCTATTAACTGAGTATTTGTGAGACAAATTGGATACTTTAGCTATATAATCAGAATTGGCTAATGAAATTACTCCTGAAAATTAGTAAAATACAACAAATTTGTCATCCAATCTACTGAAACCCAAACCATTTTCTATTGCATATTCTTTCTCGTACTCTACATGTGACTGACAAAGGAAACAACATGCTTCAATGGAAATGGCATAAGTTAGTCATGTTATCCAAATTCATATACATTAAAAATGCCAGAGAAATGGGGGATATAGTGAAGAAAAACACCTATTTCATGTTTTGTATAAGTGAGATGGTAAAATATATGAGTAATCCACTTGTGTTTTTCTGGCTCTGATTTTTTGAAACCACTAGGTGCCAGTGTAACTTTAGAACAAAACGAGCAACGTTTTCAGAATTCATAGTAACTCTCAGACTGAGAATTTACACTAAAACAGTAATTTGAAAATTAAACATTTGTTTTGAAAGACAACAAAAATTACCACTTACAGAATGACTTCCAGGTGGCAGAGCTTTGTACAAAGCTTTCACCATGACGCCTGCCTGCTTTTCTGAGGTCCAACTCAGGAAAGTGTAACTTTTCCTTTCTTTTTTTCTGACCTGTTTTTCTTTGAGATACCGGTAAAAGGTCTAAGCATATTTTCCCTGATACTGTGGCTCTTTCTTCCACTTTCTCTGAAGCCATCCTCTTTTCTATCACACAGCTGCTAGCCAAGACTCCCACGTCTGGTGGTTTGAATAGGTATGGTCCCCATGGACTCATGTATTTGAAAGCTTCTTGACCCATAAGGAGTGGCACTATTAGGAGATGTGGCCTTGTTGGAGGAAGTGTGTCTCAGTTCACTTCCATCAAGATGTAGAACTCTCATCTCCTTCTCCAGCACCATGTCTGCCTGCATGCCACTCACTATGACAATAATAGGCTAAACCTCTGAACTACAAGCCAGCCCCAATGAAATGTTTTCCTTTGTAAGAGTTGCCGTGGCCACAGTGTCTCTTCACAGCGATAGAAGCCCTAACCAAGGCAATGCCCAGCATTTAAAAGGCATCATTTTCTCCCCTATTCTCCATTTCTTTCCTTCCCACAGCTGCCAAGACTCACAGCTTGCCGGGCCTTTAGTTTTTCTCTCAAACGCTAATAAAATGGTCCTTGAGCTTCAAAAAATATGACTGCCATGTGAAAAATCAAAGGGATGAAATATCTGTTCCTTTCTCAAGAAACATACTATCTCCACAGGTTGACAAGATTTCCAATGAAGCGCTTTCTATCATGCAACAGGAAAAACCACACATGAACAAGTTTGCATTTGTCTAAGGTGGCTGATACTGACATCTAGGTTTCTCTTTTTCATTAAGGTCCCCTAGTCCCTGTGCACACATCCAAACAGTAAAGAAGCAGAATATTAGTTCCCACTCATTACTTATTTTACAGAAACATAATCTAAACAGACACCACTTTCCTTCAGGTACATATACAATGATATTTTATGGTTAATGTAGCACTTTTGCTCTATTATTGAAAGATGTTGGATATTTGGCTTAATATTCAATACATAGTGTTTTCAGAAATTTCGAAGATCCAGTCAACCTCTCTGTTGGAATTCTTTTCTCCTGTAGAACCTGGGAGGTATAGCTTACCTTATGGAGCTATACACAATGTTAAAACAACCATATGTGTATGTAATAGAGAAAGCAGTTGTCCTCTGTCCCTGGTTCCTGGGTAGTCTTCAAAACCTCAGAGTATTCTGACTGATTGGGCTGCCTTCATTCTTTATGGTAGGCTTTATGACTGTAGCTAATACTTCTTATGCTAATAGGTAACTTAAGGTAGGCTCCTCCACAGTTGATACTAACGTACCTAGTGTTGTGGTGCAGAGCTGACCACTAAAGAAAGGCAAATATGCGATTAGAGAATCAAGAGTTTGAATCATTTAATATCAGATAATCTCCAGGGAGAGGAAGAGAGCTTGAAGACAAGCTCCTGTGTACTGCCAGTAATTCAATCAATGGTGAACCTAATGAACTCATCCACAAAGCTATGTATACAAAGTGTGGGTAAGCTTCCCTGGCTTACACTATGAAACACTAAAGAGTGATGTTTCCTGAGGAGAAGACAGCTTCTTATATGGAATCTCTGCAGACATTACCTGTCTCTCTCTTTGGCTGGTTTTCATCACTATCTTCTCGTTATAGTAAAATTTTAGCCATAAGGATAATATTTTCTCGAGTTCCATGAATTTAAGATAATTATCAATCCTGAGGGCACAGTGGGAATTTTCAGACTTTGTAGGTAGCTTGTCATGAATCAGGGCAGCTTAGAGACTGCTAAGTTTATGGCTAGTATCTGAAGTAGGAGAGTCTTAAGGGGGACTTTGCCTTTGACCTCAAGTTTGGCAAGCTTACAAGATATCAGATTAAAAATCTCACACTTCAAATTAGTACAATATACTATGATTGGTACTTGAGCTATTTCTCAAAAACCACTACTTAGTTCTCCTTCAAAATTCCTCAGGCATTAGTGACAGCTGCCTATGAATATCTCTTTTCAATTAATTTCTGTGTCAACCTTATTTTGCCAAAATAATAATCTCTCCTATGACTTACATATGAAGATATGGATATGAAGGCTGACAATTTTTGGTGAAACAGACTCTTTTTTTTTTTTTTGGTTTTTCGAGACAGGGTTTCTCTGTGTAGCTTTGCGCCTTTCCTGGAGCTCACTTGGTAGCCCAAGCTGGCCTCGAACTCACAGAGATCCGCCTGCCTCTGCCTCCCGAGTGCTGGGATTAAAGGCGTGCGCCACCAACGCCCAGTGGTGAAACAGATTCTTATGCAAAGTGAGTGAATTGTGGCATCTCATTTTTGTAATCGTAGTTGTTCATCTTCATGTTCTTTTAGAAAAAGTGTTACACTGTGAGGCAATAAACAGAGAGAAATAAGGTATTTTAGGTTAGATCCACACTAGTGTGAAGAGGATACCAGATAATCTGTAAGCAATGATACAATGAGGATTTTGGACCATCATTTCAGGCTCTGTCTATGCTAAAGACAGAGGAAACCTATATTCCTTTAATCCAATATCAAGTGTTGCTTCTACTTCTGTTATCATCTTGATAGGATTATATGCAGCACGTCCCAGTTGGCAGTAGACTTAGTTGGGGTGCTGTGACTACCCCCACCCTTTCATTGCTATAATGCACTGAGAGAGACACATATGGCATTGTACACTTTACTGGGGAGGCAAAGCAAAGAGAAGAGTTTTATGTTTGCCATCTTTCTATAGACAAATGCTCTTTTTTCTCAGGTCTTTTGTGTTATTTACATTTTTTTAATGTATATTTTTTTCTCTTATGTAGATAGTCATGTTTTGTTGACAACAACAAGAATCTTAGCTCATAGGGTTTTCAAAAGTTACTTTGTGTTCAAAGGTAAGAAAAATTCTTAAAATAAAATACATTCTGTTAATAATGGCCCTAAATAAAAATATGCTCATGAGGACCAAAGTAGAGGTAGAAGAGATTAAAGTAAAATATGGAAAAGACTCTAACAATAGCATCACTCTTGGCATGGCGTGAATGAGTAAGAGTCAGGAAGGACATAGGAGTCAAAGGTGGGTACACACTAAATGGTGGAAGTTAGACATAATTAGATTCTAAGATGATTCAACTGGAAGAGAAAAAGTAAGGGCTAAATCAAAATACTGTATGTGAATGAAATCCTTATTTTACCATCTGAAAAAAACATTTACTAAAGAGCTTACACATCAACCACTGCAAAATGAAACTCCTTAAAACAAAAAATGAGGTTATATGTAGATAGTAATTTCTTTTAAATGATATTCTATTTAGAAATAATTATTTAAGAGAAAGTGTAACTGAAATATCTTATGGAATATAGTCTTTTTTATTTTGGTAGGCTGTAATTATCAACACAAATAAATCTGAAAAATCCCAATACTACTGATAAGTAAGCATTGTTAAGATAACAATTCTTTTAAGTAAACTTTGCCCATCTGACATTGTCACATTCCACATGGCCTGGCCAAATGTGGTACTATAAGCATCTTGGACCTTAAAGAAATGCAGAATCTCAGCCTCACTTCAGTTCTACTGACTCAGATCCTACATGTGTACAATATCCCAGTGTGATTTGTATTAGAAGTATTAGTATAGAATAGACAGCAAATATTTTATTGAGTCCAAATCCCCTGGTTTCTAAGCTACTCTTTACAAGTCAATAAGTCACTCTTGGAACATGAATTAATTGCTTAGTTCACTAGCATTTATTTAATGCAGTGTAGGTCTAGGCTAAAGGAATTAATTAAACTGACAAATTATATTCCAAGTTGAAACTCTGTGGTCATTTGAATTAATCTTCAGACTCAAATAAAGACAATTAAAATGCTTTGAGCAAAGTTAGTCTTCCTAGATCATGGCATAGAGAATAAAAAGAACAAAAAACTAGAATGCCATGATTTTAAACATAAGGACTCTATATAAACATGAGAAGTGAATTCATTGTAATAAGAGAGTAGGAACTATTTTTAAATCACAATTTTAACGTTAAAACTTTACAGACACACATCTTATCTTCCAGACACTTTAATATATACTCCTGGTAGCTCTTTCTCACATTATATGTACAGCAAAGTAAAGTAGAATGATATTCTTTCAAGTCCTGACTATGAAAACCTAGACATCTCTGCTGTGCTTCCTAGAATTCCATCCTTGGAAGAAGCGAGGCACCACATGGTAATAATGTTCAAGACGTTCAACGAAGTGGCTGGAAATGCAGCTTAGTGGGTTGGACCATTAGCTATTCTTGCATAGGATCTGAGTTCAGTTTCCAGCACACACAGAGTTGTTGTGCCCATAGTCTGGACCTCCAAAGACTACCAAGAGACTAAATCTGATGAAAAATCAAAGAGTCCTTATATTGTGAGTTAACTCGGGCCTCTCCATCCATCTGATGCAGCAGCAGAGCAGGAGAGACCCTGAGTAGCAATGGGGCAGGTTTTTATAGGGAGTAAAGTAAGGGGGTGCTTGGGGTCTACAGAAAACATAGGAACAGACTCAGGATTGGTTTATGTGAGTGGCAATCATGTTAGTAACTTTTAATTGGCTAGGGTTAGTTGGAGGTCTGCCAGGGCTACAATTTATCTATTTTGGGGCAGTCCTGAACAAGTCCCAGGCTTTGTCCTTGAGCTGCTGTGTGGAGGCTGGCTGGCCTACCACTTACTGACTGTGGGGGCTGGCTCAGTGGCCCTGGCTTGGTGTGTCCTATCTCCCTGTCCCTGCTGACAGGGGCATCAGTAATTAATTGTCTTTTGTTCATGGCCCTCCCAGAAACTGCTTGCTCAGTCTCAGGAAACTGAAATTGATGCCTGACCTCTGAGAGAAAACTGATCAGTCTGTTGTGGCATCTACTTGGTCCTTTCAACGGTGGCTCACAAACATGTGAAACTCCAGTTCCAGGGCATAGGGTGCTCTTTACTGGCCTCCATGGACACCAAGCATGCATGAAGTACATGCATATACAGGTGAGGAAATATTTATACACATAAAAACAAAAATACTTTTTTAAAGAAAGAAGTGGAGAAGTTCACATAGATAAGAATTCAACCAGCACCAACTTGCTTGTGACTTCAAAACAACCCAGCTGATAGTGACTGCAGTCTCACAAATGAACCTAAGAAAAAACTGTCCAGTAGAGCCAATTCTCAACCTTTAACAACTGAGAAACGCTTATTATTTTCTTTGAAGCAATTGCCTGTGCATCTGCAATTATACCAGGCACAGACTTTATTTAGCATAGATTAGTACTGCACTGAGTCACACAACACATTCTACAATGTAAATTTGAACAACTCTCTATAATACATAGATATAATTTTTAGAGATATGGTTATTTAACTGATTCAAATAAACTGAAACAATATCCTTTAATGTTCAGTATAAGATTAGTCTAAAGCTACATTGAATATCTTCGTGAAAAATATTTTTCTAGCATGAATAAATGGGTTTTACAATAGAGAAACAACAAATTTTAAATATAAAATCCTGAAGTCTTCCAAAGCAAAGACGTAGTGCAGGCTTAAGCTCTCAGTTCTCTCAGTCTATCTCACTGGTCTTTTTCTTTTTGTTGGGGTGGGGAGGATACAGAGGTATTAAGTTTTAGGGTTCTTTAGTCTGAGTTTCTGCCTCATGATGTTATGGGATGGGGTGAGAAGTTGCCAGAAATCCAAATTTCTTTTGTAAGATAGAAAAAGGCAACATTCACTCTTCTTGATGAAAGCTATTACCAGATAGAAGCTGTGTCACTAAAAAAAGCCAAAGTTGGTCAAAGTTAATTTGGTTGACTGTAATTCTATAGACAATACAGATTGTGGACAATCTCATATGACATTAAGGCATTGGTAAACATTTAGGTGGGCAGGCAATCTTCTTGTAAACTGTCTTAGTAATTTTTCATTTGCTATGACAAAGCATCATGACCCATACAACTGATAAAAGAAAGCATTTAACTTGGGGCCTCACAGTTCCAGAGGGTGAGAGCCCATGGCCGTCAGGTGAAGCATGGCAACAGGCAGGCAGATGAGGCAACGAAGCAACAGCTGAGAGCTCACGTCTTGAGACAAGACCATGAAGCAAAGAGAACTAACTGGAAATGCGATGGGGTTTCACAGCCTCAAAGCTACGCCCTAGTGACGTATCTCCTCCAACAGGCACATCTCCTACTAATTCCCCCTGACTCCCCCAACTGGGGCTGAGACTGAGGAAGGCCACCTCTTCTGCTCCTGGCTTTCCTTGGCTGCCTTTAGTTCTTTGTGGAGGGCTGAGGCCTTGTAGGCCTTGTAGGCCTTGTAGGCTTTTCTCTGTCCAGTTTCTCATGTTCACTGGTGCTATCCTTGCTCAGTGTACATTTGGGCCATCACGCTGTTGAGACTTTGCGGGTATAGCTTCTGACAGTGCAGGAGACGCCATCTCACAGCAAATTCCCTGATCCTCTGGCTCTTACAATCTTTTTGACCCTTCCTCTGCACTGTTCCCTGAGCCTTAGCTATAAGGCCACTACTATTTACTTATGTTTCCTACAAATCATTTGTTTGAGTTAACTACATGATAAAGGATAGCTATTACACCCAGGCGATCATCCACATAAACACAGCTATCTATGCACCAAATAAGATCTGTGACATAAAACCTGGAACAGCTACAGTTATCAGGAGAATGTACATGGCCACAGTATACCAGACTTCTAATACAAGTACCATCATTAGTGCTAGTTGCAATGGTCAATGGTCTTGGGCCATGAGTCCATTTCATCAATAGGTAACCCATAGCAACATCAGTCTTCCTCCTTCCTCAGCTCTGTGATGATCTTGGTAACACAGCTTTTGGTAATGGTGGCCACAAGCCTAGTATAAAGGAGTCCAAGACTGGGCCATTCACGGTCCTTTCATCTTTCTATCTCTTTCCAGAATCCCAGTGTTTGTACCAGAGGCACCTTGCTCATCCTGTCTGCAAAGGGTGCCTTGTGAAGATGGACTTCACTTTCTGTGAAGCTCCCTGGTTCATTCTGAAGATTCAGGAAACATTGATAGGACTTGTCTGCAGCAGCAGGAGTAAGTAATGACCTAATACCAATGGCAGATTTCAGGCAGACTTGGTACAGTCCAATTCAGAAATAGTGGAAGCTAAATCAAACTCAAAGAAAATAAATGCCCTGCTTTGAATTTCTCAAAAACAAGGCACAAACAAAGTAAGATTACTAAAACTAAAATGAACAATAAATCTTCAATGCCCAGATAGAACTGCAAGCCAGCAAGCATCCAGGGCTTTCAGAAAACCTGGAAATCACCTATGATGAAAATGAAATGACAGAAACTGATCAGATGGTGTTGTGAATGGGAGAACTCCAAGTGAGTACTTTATTTAAACGGCCATTGTAAGGAAACGCAATCAACTTGAAAAAATATACAAAGAAGTATTTTAATATCTTCACAGAGAAAGATAAAGAGATGAATCAAATTTTCAAAAGTATTAAACAAATTATTGAGCTGAAAAATACTCTAGCAAAGTTGAAAATGAGATAGATATGATAGAAGAAATCACTATCCAGAAAGACTGATTAGTAAGAGTATAGTTTCAAAATCATTGTATTTGAAAATATCCTGGAGAGTTTTCAGAAAAAGGACAAGAAAGAAAGATGAAAATGCACAGGAACTTTGGACAACATTACAAAAGCAAATGCTGGAGCTACGAGCATTCAGTAAAAGCCAGTGGGATTTTCTCATTTGAAGAAACAATAAAAGAAAATTTCCCAGATCTTGAAAGTTATATGACTCACCACATATACAGTGGCCAAATGTTGCCAATCAGAATAAACTCAGCCAGTCTACCTCAATGTATCACATGACAAAGGTATTAAATGTGAAAGGAAAAGAGAACATCTTCAAAGCTACAAGAGAAGAGATATAAAAAGTATATATCGACATCCCAATTTGCATTATAGCAAACTTGTCTCATGAAACCTTATAGGCCAGGAAGGAGTCTCATGAGCCATTCACCACATAGAAGAGAGGAAGTGTCACCAAGACTGCAAAGCTGTGAAAGGTGTGACTTAGAGGGACAGAGGCTGGGTGGTGGTATCTACACGAGATCTGTTCAACAAGTAATGCAAAGGGTAGTTCTTCAAACTGATGGAAATATATAAGCAGTGATGGGAAAACAAGGAGTAGCTTCAAATAAGTAAGAGTAGATATGCAAATTAATTCAGAATGTAGTAACATTGTAAGCAAGGTGTGTAAACCACCTTTAGTACGAAGGCTGTGCATGAGTTTCTGTGAAGAACTTCAGCTTACATTGGACCACTCTGTAAGGCTGATTATCTGACTAGAACTTGAACAATTGTGGAGAGGTTAGAATGTTGCCAGTCCCCAATCTAATTACAATTTACCTTAGGCTTTTCTTTAGCTTCTTAGATAATAATCATTATTTGCCCACCTCTGTGTCTGATCTAACATCCATGTGACTAGCAGGTAAAACATTTCAAAATGTATTAATTTAACAGACAACAAGCTTCTACCAACCAAAAGGCTAAGAATGTTCAGATCATATATGAAGCCTACACTCTCACCATAACTGGAATCTAAACAAGTTGCTCTCATAGGAGTTGGCACTGGGTGGTGAGTAACAGGGGCTGAGAAGAACGAGAGCTTTAGCAATAGAAACTAAGTTATAGCAGGACAGAAAAACATTGTGGTACTGTTACACAATAAGGTGAATACAGATAACAATGATGTACTGTGTAAATCTAAAAACCCAAAAGGAGAGTTTTGAATATTTCCACCATGAAGAAATGATAAAGAATATGATACATTTAAATTTAGTATGCATATACATGTATTTTAAAATATAACATGATCCCATTGATATGTGTAATTTTTATTTTTATATAGCAGGTAAAATATACTTAATTTATAAAGAATTTTAAAATTCCAATTAAGCTATGTATATTCCCGGTTTAAAGCTTTTTTATCAGAGAGGCAATATATTACAGCAAGATTTGGCCAGTAATAGTGTAGATAGATAGAAGTATGGTCTATATTTCAATGTTTCATATAACATATATGGAAAGTAAATATTACAATGCACAGTGAAAATTCATGAGTCTAATATAGTTGCCCTCCTTTGTGTTGTACACACACACACACACACACACACACACACACACACACAGAGAGAGAGAGAGAGAGAGAGAGAGAGAGTGAGAGAGAGAGAGAGAGAGAGAGAGAAATGTTAGAACTTGACACACATTTAACAAATAGACAAATGGTAGAAACTTAATTGCCCACGCTCTATTATTTCCCATGTCTGTTATTTAATTCACCCTTGTATAAGAGGAACATGCATACATTTTCATGTCACAATGAGTACAGCCTTTTGTGAAGACATCATTGTTAGGAAGGTCTCACATGCATTGGGAGTATTGTCCTTTAGTGTGGGACACATACTAATTTGCTCCTTTTTGCAAACAGAGATTTCCCAATACTCCAGAACTTTTTATTTTCTTAAAAAAATCATCTGTGAAGTTTTAAACATGTTCTATCTCTTCTCGAAAATGCTTTTTTAAAAAAATGCCCATGCAAAAATAAGGCTTTTTGTTTTACAAATGTTACAAGTTATGTAACATTTAGTTATGAAATGTATATTGCTTTTCACATGACTTTTTAAAGTACAATCCACCCATTAATGAATACTCTTCCCATCCATAGATACTAAGCTCAGGCTATTTCCCTGGCCTGCACTCGGAGTTGAAGGCTAAAGAGATGCCAAACCAGTACTGACACTTCTGGAAAAACTTATAACAATTATGTAAGTAAGACACACTGAAATTTGCTGCAAAAAAGTATTTTATCAGGGACAACATGACCAGAAGAGAGGGAACAGCCAAGTCTGCTTGTAGCAGAGACTGAACTGAACAAAAACAGTAACATTAAAGCAATATTGACTACAAAGCAAAATGCCATAGCACATATTGTGGGCAGCCAGAATACACTTCCCTGATATGAGGTATGATGGAACATGGATAATTAAGAAGCAAGTACAAGGGTTCTCCTTGGTTTCCTTCTATTAAAACCAGAATCTAAGCTTACAGGAATTATGGCTCCTACCTCAACCACTGCTTTTTGTCAAGGGAAACAGAGTCTATTACACTGAAGAGAACTTCAGGTTCCTATCACCCTGGAGCTGGTACCAGATGGCTGACATGATTTTATAATCAGCCTTTGTCTCACATTTATTTGCTTCTCACAAGTTGACACCCATGGAGACTCAAAGTGTTTTTGCTCTATCTTTTCACTTTGAAAATATTATTGTTTGCTGACAATTTTACATTAGCTGGGATTTAAAAACACCTCTTTGTGGAATACTTGTATCCTGAGTACTCCCCATATATATACTACATGGTATTAAACTATGCTTGCATTTTACTTGTTTATCTCCATTGCATTCAACCAACAACATATGGGAGCTGAAGAGAGAAAAATCTTTCCTTTCTTTCCTTATGACTTTCTAGCATGCAGTCAGATTTTTTCAAATGCAATTATTGACACCATTTTCAGAGTTAATAACTAAGGATCTAAGAAAGTTATTGTTGGCCAAGGTTTCATGGCTGGTGGTTAATCTACTGAGTGTAAGAACCTGCCCTACTGAACAGAATAGTGTAAGTGCAACAGAGTGCAAAGAGGTTGGGAGCAGGTACATGGACAGAAGATTGCTTTCCCATTACAGTTATGTGCTTTGATTTTGGAGATGAAGTCTTATGAAAATTTGATTTGACATATTGCTATATGTAGGATGTGGAATGTCCCTCCGAAGTCTATGCACTAAAGGACTGTTTCTTAGGCCATGACGCTGCTTGTACGTGGTAGGACCTTAAGAGATAGCACTCTGTGAAAGACCTCTTGATGATTAGATGGCTTGCCCTTGAAGAGAACTGTGAGTCCTTTCCATGAACTGAGTTTTGCCTTCCCATGTGCCTCTGCTGTAATGTGCAACCTTAGGTGCGAAGCACTTGGACCAACTGACCGTGGACTGCAATCTTTAAACCTGTGAGTCAACATCAACTTTTTGTCTTCATAAGGTAGTTAACTCAAATAGTGACTGAGCAATGGAAAGCTGATTAATACGTAGATTGATGTCATTAACAATATTGAAAATACTTGAGCATTAGCTTGAAACTCAAGATTGTATGAAATTAACGTCACTGAAATTTAGGGCAACTTCCATACAGATGTCAACAAACAGGCTACAGAAAGGTCAGGTGGATGGACGTCAAATAATTACCTTATACTTAGTTGAGTAAACAGACTAACACTTCTCTATTTTATCACAGGAAAAATTCCTCACCAACAGAAGTTATAGATTGTCCTGTTAACTGCTTCATCTGAGAACACACTGGTTAGGGTAATGCTAAGCATTACTCACTCACACTAACCAGTTAGACCTTCCACTTTCTCTGGAGCTCAAGACAATTTGACTCTGGAAGAAGAGGGCAATAAAAGCATTTCTCCCAGTATAAACGCATGGCACAGGATTTGATTCCAAGGAATTTTGCTTGCATTTTCTCATTGAAATGTACTGTACCAGATCATAGACAGCCTGTCTTCTAATCCAAACACTTTTCTAGCTTTGAATAAAGCCACCTAGGTAGTTTGTCTCTGTGGTCAAAGTATCTTGACAATCAATTCTTAATAGCTCTAAATTCAGTAGTCTGTAAGACAGCTCACTTCAACCCTCCACCCGTGGGATAAAAGGCTTTGATGCTCTCAACTTTAAATATTTAATTTTGCCTGAAGGTATTTCTGGCCTTTTATGAGGTGTATGGTTTAGACTTAAGCAGGAGATGAAGTGGAAATGGTTCCTGGTCAGAGACTAGCTTAGAAGATTCAGGATAGAAACCCTGAAATGTCTGCACATGCTGATTTGGTGCTTTTATTTGGTCTTGTTTTATTGTTCCAAATGTTTTTGGTAAAATACTCACTTAACTTTTTTTTTTCTTTCTCCTTTGCTTTTGTTTCATTTCAGGTTGGAACATGGTTGTGTGAACTGAAGTTTCCAGAAAATGCTGCGCCAGCATTTACTTGCACAAGGCTGTCAGTGGATATGGAGAGTTAAAATACTGCAGTTCTCCAGGGCCAAATGATCTTGGATTATCTTAGTCCCCAAATAAGCATTTGCTCTCTACTTCTTGGTGTGACTTTTCTGCAAATGCCTTTGGAATGTTCAGGTATAACCCAAACTTGCACACACTGAAAGTCTTAGAACACTATCATATCTGGGCCTATAGATAGATTTCCCCATTCGCTGTATTGGCTTTCCTTGATGTTTCCATCAATGCACTTGAAAATGTCTTGATTTGTGATTTTATTTCTTATTTTACTATAAAAACTTCATAAAATTGTAACCACATTTGAACACGGCATTTGGGGTAGCCTGAATACATTTTCTCTTGTTCTTCTTGAGGTGAGAGCTGTTTTTGCCAACAGTTGTTTCTCATACTCAAGTTAAACTCTGTCACAACAGATCTTTTATACATCCTTGGATTCTAGACTTCAACTAAAAATTAGAATAAAAAATATCCTATCCTTTCTGGTACATGAGGAGCAGAATGAGGTGACTGTCCAAATCCATAAATCACGGGGTTTTATGACTAGCCTGGAATTACTCTGAAAAAAGACATCTGCTTGCACAGTTATGTTATAATGTAAACAATACTTTACAAATATGCTGAAATAGCAAAGTGATGAATTTGTTGACTACAATGTACACATGAAATTCTGTTTCTCACCACAGAGCAGCAGGGACTTCAGTTTACATTCAGCTCTATTCTTCAGTTCCCCGTTCTTCTCATTATATTAGTTTCTCAAATAAGGGAGAGAAAACAAAGGACGCAAGAATTACTCTTTGAGGATTAATATATTTAAGGAATACAATGAAAGAACGAAAGACAGTCAGATTACTATAAAACTTGTGGAGTTTTTTTTTTAAGAATAAAGATTAAAAGTGCTTAATATTCACAAATTTCTCTCTATGCCCTTTCACATTACTTCAAAAACTCCAAATTCCAGTACCTCTAAGGAAATTAAATTTAAAATTTAAATTCTGGGGGTGGGGGTGACCTTTTCTCCCTGAGCCTTTCCTTTCATAGACAATGAGACTGATTCTCAGAGAGGTTCATTAGGTTGCCAGTGCCTGGAGACCAGGCCCTCCTACGCCAAGGGGAGCAACAGGCTTCTAATGACATGCTCTCCTTGACATTTTGTGCCACTTATTGTCTTCAGTGAATTAGCGGAGATGGAGATTTCACCTCTCCTTGGCCATGCTCTGTGTAGTAACTTTAATTCTGTTTTCCCAATTAATCATCTCGCAAAGCCTCCCCTCCTCTGACCTCCTTTGAAAGATAAAGTAAAAGCAGTCCAGCTCAGGGAGATTTGTTTTACTCTGCTTTCTTCCATTTCAGCCTTCCCGCTAACTGCCTGAGCTGCGTGTTCAGTGTTTTAAACCAGGATAATGTTGTTTCCCTTGTTCTGCAGATCTCACAGAAACACCAAGTTAAATTTTCCTTCTTTCTCCTCCCACGGCTCTCCCTTTTCCTTCTTTTCTTTCCTCCATTCCTTTCATTTAATTGGGCCCCAGACAAGATGGATGTCTTTGTTCCCAGTTCATTGTCCTGAAAATGAAATCTGCTCTTCGGCCAGAAGTGCTCTTTTTTAACCACAGACCCAGTTGTGGAGCCTGAGCATAGTGAGAAATAACCCCGGAAAGTTTTCTGTTTCTCATTAACTTTTAAAGCCTTGCTGACTACATGTGCTCATTACACTGAGTTGTAAATGATGTTTGAAGAGAATGATTCCGGCCTACTCAGTGCACAAAGAGAATACAAACAAGCATTTGGCTGTTCCTTCTCCAAGGTGATGCATGTGATAATACTGGGCTGAGTTACTGCTATGAAAGCTTGAAATCCCCAAAGTCTCAAACCACTGAGAAACAAACGGGAGATGAAAATGTGTAATTTGTTTCATGTTGACTCTCTCACCTCCCACTAACATATTAAATGTTGCAACAGATTTTTTTTCCCTCAAAGATAAAGTGCCACATGAAAAAGTGTCTTCTTCCTTCTGCCAAATTTGTTCTTTCTCCTCTGGCCTCTTCTCGTTCTTGCATTAGGCCTGATCTTTGTTTTAACTATTTATTATGTTATTAATAGCACAGCCCTTCATGATACTGGCCACTGAATAATGCTGGCTATTGACTAAACAGCACAGATGTGGCCTGGTGGTCATATCTAAGCAAACTGAGCTCCCTGTGTGTTGCCATTTGCAATGAATCCTGTCATAGGCTTGGTCATTTATATACTTATCCTCTTATCAGAAAGACACAGGGGTGTTCAGGTGTTTACCAAGAAGACAGACCTCACAGTCACAACTGCAGTTGTCTGTTTCTAATGGCTTTTCAAAAAAAAAAAAAGACAAAAAGAAATTATCCTATCCAAAAAAGCTTTAATCCATTGCCAGCTGTCTTCTTCAAAGTAGAAGACTATCTTCTGAAAAACTTATCTCCCAAAAGACATGTGCGAACATGCATCCTGTCTTAATCCTCCTGAAGAAGGGCAGAACTGTGGTGGTTATGGCAGCAGATGACTACAGAGAGCATCTCTGCCCTTGAATAGCTGGAAATACCAGGTTACGCATATAACCTACTTATGCTGAAAAAAAAATTACCCATTTTAAGAGATATCATCCTCATATCCTAATCCCTTTAACTGATGTTTGTTTCTCAGCTACTAACTGGAGGAAGAACAAAGAAGAAATAGAACTGAGAAAACAAATTTATTCAGCAGAGTCCCAGATGCCAAACCCTCATGCTGCCCCCAAAAGCACCGTTCTCCTGGCAATTGCTCAGTGAGAAGTTCTCACCGGTCAGTGAGAAGCAGGGTGAGGTGTGCAGTGAGCTATCTCTTGTGAGGATGCCTCTACTTCTAAGATTACCTTTAGTCCTTTGCTGCACTATCACAAAACTAAGTAGACAAAAATAGTGTAACAAATTAGAAACTGCATCAATGTACCAAGTATATATACACCATTAGTCTATGATTAAGTAATATCTCCAATAACAGAGACAAAATGACTGCATTACAGTACTAGATATAAATTCTAACCCATTGGCCCTTAATACATGAAAAGATTCCCATTCAAACACACAATAATAGTAATTAAAGTAACACTAAGATATTCTTTTTCATCTGGAAGACCTGGAAAACTTGAAATATATGAAGACAAAACTTACTTGAAAGCCTTTGTAAAAATTGGTTCTCTCTTTCATAGATTAGTGGTGAGAAATTGGTTGTTATAGTCTCCTGGGGGTAAAATTTGCAATAGAAACTACATATTATACAGTTATGTATTTTGACCTAATTAACTCTGCTTCTGAGAACTTAACTAAGATGTTTCACAAAGTGAATATAAGTGTGTGTTCATGTGCATATGTGTGTGTGTGTGTGTGTGTGTGTGTGTGTGTGTGTGTACAAGTTTATTCACTGCATCATTTCCAACTGCAAAGTATGGTGGGCAGTCTAAGTGTTCACACACTGGAGAGAAGTAGAGTAAGGTTTGTATAGTTAAAAAATTCAGTAGGATATATAAAAAATGAGGTTGATATCTATGAACTGGTGATGGCTGACACTTAGGATTTTATTCAGTAAAACTAAAACATAAGATGCAAAAGAGTGCTTAGAGTTCCCAGCCTTTTGTTAAAAAGTAAATGGTCATATGAAAATATATGCTCATCTACTGATTTCTGAAAAAATGGTAAAGAATAAACTATTTAGAAAAATGACACAAAAGAGATATATTATCAGAAATACTACAGTATTCCTGCCAAAAAATGCTTAGCATGAATTGGATTATGAAGATAACAATATTATAGATCAAGAAATAGTGTGTAAGTAACTGGCCAGTATTCTTCACAAGTGCCAAGAAAGGAAAAACAAAGGAAGTCACCGTGGAGAGGTTAGAGAGAAAATGTGAAGTGCATGCAATGGGAGATTTCCACTCCACTTCTTTCTCCACATTCCTCCCCTCTGCCTCCCACCCCTGCCTTCTCTTTCCTCCTTTCCCCTTCCTTCTCTGTTTAAATTTTTGAGTTTCTGCTGAGCAGTTCAGGTACATCCTGCGAGATATGCTAGGGCAGCAGTGGCACAAAGCTTTGGGGAGTAAGCAACCTAGGTCTGACTTGACAAGACCCACTCCACAAGATGGAATCCATACCTGAACTTCTTGGGTGACCAAGAACTACACACTAAGTAGTCCAGGAACCTAGTGTAAAACCAGATACTACAGGTCTTAAAAACAGCAACAACAAAGCGTAGTGATAAAATGACTTCCAATAATATTCTGCTCTACTCATAGATCAGTACCTTGTTCAACCAGCATAAAAGAAGCTTCCTCATGCAGAGACCCACAGTCAGACATCACACACACACACACACACACACATACACACACAGGTCTGGGGGAGAGGGGGAGAAGCAAAGGGCACTCAGCCCTCAATGGGATGTCTCCATCAAATTCCTCTCCTCAGGGCTTAGGGAACCTTATGGAAGAGGAGGCAGAAAGAGTATAAGGACCAAAGGGGATGGAGGACACCAAGAAAATAAGGCCTTCTAAATCAATATGATAAAAGCTCCTACAAACTCACAGAGACTGGGGCAGCATGCACAGGGCCTGCACACGTTTACACCAGGTCCTCTGCGCATACATTGTGGCTTCTAGTTTAGTGTTTTTTATGGTATTCCCAAGAGTGCAAACCAGTGTGGC